>ML664159.1:7158422-7173278 GCA_007570785.1 Antilocapra americana | reverse complement strand
CTCTGTCCATGGGATTCTCCAGGCAAGAATGTTAGAGTGGGTTGCCATGCCCTTCTCCAGGGGTTCTTCCTGACCCAGGAATCAAACTGGGGTCTCCTGCATTGCAGGCTCGACCCTGGACATCAAAACCCCATTGGAGGCAGGAGCTTGAGTTAAAAAGTTGGAAGAAAAGCTAAGGTTAGAGAAAGACATGGAACTGTCCATTACTGTTAGGTTTGGGGCCACCAGACAAGAAGGGAGGGTAGGACAATAAGTTTGAGACCTTGGCAAGCCATTTTGCAGAGATAGGAGGACACAAGTTGTCATGGATAGGTCCATGTGCGTGTGATAAAGCCTGATTAGGACACTAAGAGGTGGAATCCCTGGGAATGTGAAGAGAATAAAGAGAATGCTCTGGTGATTGATGAGGAAGCAGATGAAACACTTGATGCCATCCAATTACAAACGGAAATTTTAAATAGCAATTACCTCAAAACCCTAGGAGAAAACTCACATTTTTTTCTCTGTCTTTTAAAGTTGTAAATCTTTATCAAGCCTTTGAAATATAAACACCCTGGGAGATAACCAAAACAGTGCTCACAGAGACTGGGGGAAAAAAAAAAAGACAGGGAAAGAGGCTTTTTAAAATAGACTGTTATAGAAGTTCCTTTGCCCAAAAATCTAGTCCACAGCCTCCATAAGATCAAAAATATCAATAAAAAGCTCTGGCCATATGAGTGGGTACCTGACTCATAGCTAAAGATTTGGGATAAAGGCCATAGAGTTTCTTTTTTTCTCTGTATGTTTATGTAAGTCTATAGATGTATGTTTGTGTATGTTTGATCTTTTCCTACCTGCAGAGGGTATTACCAAAATTGTTTGTAAAAGAGCTAAGGTCTTTTACAAAACTACTAGAAATAACAAGGGTGAAAGAGAATGACTACATATGAAAAAAACCTTTAAAAAATAGAATGTGAAGTTTTTAAATAAAGAAAGGTATGAAGAACATTGTTTATTTGTTTTGGACAAGAAAAAAGAAAACAATTTTGTCCTAAAGTAAAATGATTGTTTCAAGACTGAAAAATAGATAGGGCAAAACCTGGAATGGATATAGAAAGTTGTAGGTTTGTAGAAAAAAAATATTGAGAAAGAAGTTTTGCATGTAGTCAAGCTAAAATTGAAATAGATACATTTTAAAAGAATAAAACAGAGTTTTAATATCAAAGTATACTACAAAATTAGATTTTGGTTTTCTCCCTGTTAAAAGGACAAAGTTTTCTTAAATTATTGGTTTGCTTTAGTAAGGAATTATGAATAAAGTTTTTTCTTTACCTTAAAATAATCTGTCTAGAAAATAAAGATTTTGTATTGTTTTTATCAAGTCTTTGATTACTTAAGAAAATTGAGTCTTCTCTATTAAAGAAGCTAAATGCTTTACAACTATACAATTTTTGGTATATGTTAAATATCATGGGAAGCAATGTCAAATTTAAGAAGAGGTGAAACATTTTCTTTAGATTATACTTGTATGAAATTCCTCAAAATCTGATTTGTCCTGGTATAATGTTATCAGTCATAACTAAAATGTATGTGACAGAAATAACCAAATTCTCTTGATAATTGCATTATAATAAAATCTAATCAGACCTTTAACTTGGTCATTTTTTGTCTTTTGTCATTAGCAGGCAGTTACTGTTTTACTCTGATGCTTTGACAAAAGTGTTCCTGCAAAAGTGCTTATACTCAAAAAGATTCGTGGAAAAGATTTTGAAAACTACAGGTTTCTGATAACTAAGATCAAGTTGCCTTCATATAGGAGCAGCAACAATGGACCTTTCAAGTGCTTTCTCAGGGTTACCTGCGCAGTCCCAAACTATGTCATGTTTGGGTGGCCAAGACCTGTCCCTGTTCTCCTCCTCCCCCACATCAGTAATATGGCCCATTACACTGATGATATACTGTCTTGTTTTGTTTGATGATAATATCACACTAACATGTGAAGACTTGCCTCTGCTGCAGGACACTTTACAGGCCTTGCTAGAACATCTGCAAGGGAGTAGATGGGAGTGAACTCACAAAAAAATCAAGGCCTAGGCACCACCGTAAAGTTTTAATGAGAGTTGTTAAGTAGGGTAAGACCTGTGTTGTCCCAGAAGCCTTGTTTGATAAGATGCAAGCCTGTGCAACCCCAATGTGAAAAAGATGCCAGCCTTCATAAGGATTTTATGCTTTTAGAGGACTTTTCTTCCCTACCCAGCACAGTGTTAAAGAAAGAGCACACGTGGGACCAGGGGTCAGAGCAGCAAGCCACCTGTGAGAAGGTAAAAATACTAGTGAAGCCAATTATAGCTCTGGGCACATCCCAAGCAGAGCTACCCTTTGGGTTGGATATGTCTGTGACTCCAGAAGGTATGGGTATGGCAGAGAAAGCAGAGGGAGAGAGTGCCCCTCTGATTGTGGCCCCAGGTCTGGACAATGGAAAGCACGCACAGGTGATTCATGAGTGGGCCCTTGTGGTCAGGATGTGTGGAAGGACATTTGGCTTTGCCCCAGAGGCAGTCCTCACTGTTTTCTGCGTCCTGGCTCATAAGGCACTGACACCCTCTGGCAATACAGAAGTTGATGCTCCAGCTCAGATATGAGCCCTAGCAACTGATTCTTTAATAGATACAGTGGATTGGGGTGTGTAAAAGGGGTAGCCATCATAGTGCTTGGGTAGGACGGCACGTTGCCCAGGATGCCAAACTGCCCTTGAAGTACAGTGACTTGGTTAATGCAGTAACAGCATGTCCTGCGTGCTCTAAACAATGCCCAAGGCAACATTATGGATGATCGGACCCATCTACCACAGTTCTCAACTGGGGAGGAATTGGCAAATTGATTGATTATATTGGCCCCCTCCCTACAAGTGAGGGCTCAAAACATATCTTGGTTTGTGTATACACGGTGTGTGGTTTGACCTAAGCTGTGCAAACCAGGCTACTACTGTTAGGGGATTAGTGAAGCTGAGGACCATGTATGGACACCCTCCGAGAATAGGCAGTGATCTGGGGGTCACATTTCAAAGGGCATCTGTGTAAGACTAGGCGAAAGAACATGACATTAAATAGAGGTTCCATCTCCCCTACAATATGCAAGACAATAGGGCTGGTAGAAACCAAAAATGGAATATGAAGACAACACATTAAATTACTATCAAGTAATTACTATTGGCAGAGTGAACTAAAATACAGTCTCAGGCTTTGAGACATTTGAATGATCAACCAGTAGGGCCTGTTGCCCTATATGCCTGCCTAGGGATCCCTGCCAAAGCACCCAGTACTGTAAAGTTATGGAAATGGCAGGAAAACAAACATTGCCCAGGCTCTCACCATGGATCAACCTGTTATGTTGCTGAGAACACCAAGCCCCATCACTCCTGGGAATTATCTCCTGGAATTTGCAATGGGATATCCCACCCAGATCAGAGACTTTCACCCCTGGGTGAAAGGGAATTATTCAATCTCCTCTGGGATCCCACTGTCCTGCTGCAAGCTGGACCTGTTGAAATACATGGCACCAGGAATGGAACACACAGTATTGAAAGAGTGGAGAAGGCGGGGGTCCTGATCCAGTATATCTCACCCCCAGTCCATCTCCTCATGTCTGAGAGTGCTGCCTACTTAGTCAGTGTGTATGCTGTGCACAAGCAGGCCAGCTTCCTAAAGCTGTCAACTCCTGTCTCTTCAGGGCTAGCTGGGCATGTTCTGTTTCCCACGGGTACACAGATAGGAAACCTTACTAAATTCACACGGCAAGGCTTCAGTGATAGCCAGCAAGGCCTATCTTTGCTAAATACCAAAAGTTCTCTAATAATGACAAAAGTTGTCCTCCAGTTTAAGATCTTGATGGGTAAGTGGGAAAATCTACTCAACTTATGGCCACCCAAGATAAGCAATGTAGATTTATTCCTTTCCTTATTAAACTTGTCACCTACCAAACTGGAGTGATCTGTCTCTCCCTACCCTCTGTGTGTGGGAGCCAATATTAGATTATACCCAGAAAACTCCTAAAGAGGTTGTGAACCAAAATATGCACTTGTGTTACTTCCCTCGGACTGCTCCATGACAACCTGTACTTCTTCCATAATACTGTCCTATCCTACTTTGTGTTGCAGTTATGTTTGCCTTTACCTAATTTTCCTTTATAGATAATAGACTACTTAAAGACAAGGAATTTGTCTTATTCATCTTTGTAGAAGCCTTGTTCCATTTACCTTACAAATATTGTCCATCAGGAACTGAGTTGAGGTGTTGGCATAATCTGACAAATGTGGGATGTAGAGGAATGGGGAAGCATTGTGGGAAGCAATGGGGAAGCATTCCACAAATGTGGGAAGCATTGTGCATATGAGTGGAGAGGAGGAATAAAGACCATATCAACCAGGAACACCTTTGTCTGCAAGTAACAGAAAAGATGAACAACCATAAATTGAACAATGAAAATTTTATTTTCCTCATATAACCAAAACTAGGCAACTACCAGCAATTGGTTAGCTACTCAGCTACATCAAAAAGTCAAAACTCCTGCTATACTTTTGTTCAATATTCTCCACAGATTGGCTTTTGCCGCCATGGCTATCTCCCCATGGGTGCAAGGTAGCTTTTGCATATCCAGAAAACGTTGATTTCAAAGAAAGAAGAAAGGTGGAATGGTCAAGGGCCAAGCCAACCGTGCCTGTCGTCTTTTATAGGGAAATAAAATAGTCCCTGGCTCATCAGCATCCTCTACCTACCATCTCATTGGTAAAAACTGGATCGCATGGCTAGAAACAAGGGAAGCTGAGAAATACAAGAATGAGATTAAAATTTTTGGCATAGGCCTAGATATACGCACTTTGCCACCGTAAAAATCTCCAGAGTCTCACTGAAAAGAAAGAAAAGAGGAATGTCTCTTGGAATAATAAACCTATTATTTCAATCTCAGGGGTAATCTGTGCCCCAAGGTAAGATCACAGGTACAAAAGTTAAACTGGGCCTCTTATACCCAAAGGCTATGAGTGAGTAAATGAGCAAAATAGGAAGGTGATTTTGTACAGGTCTATATTACATACCTATGAATCCCTAGGATATTTTCACTTCTACAAGGAAATATGCTTTCTACTATTGTTCCTAGATCATATGGCATCTTGGTCTGCCACCTTCTTTTGACTCAGATGAGGTCACAGGACATATTCTAACATTCTATTAATTCTACCATCAGACAAATAACCATCACAGGGATGGATGGATGACAGTTGACATTCAACCTCAATGTCTGGAAGAAATAAAAGAGTGAGAGGGAATGGACAATGGGGAGCTAGCCCTGTCCCAAATGAGCAGCCACTATTCAGTTCTACACAGTGATGGCTGCTATGGTGGTATGCTATCAGATTTTTCAAGAGAAACGTGGGTTTGCATGTGAAATATCCTGATCAAATGTTAATAACAGTTTCAAATATAATGAAGGCTACATGTTTTGTCCCCTCTGAGAGAAACTTCCAAGAATGAGAGCTCTCACCGAAGGCCAAGCTCAGCCACCTGCAGGATCCACTGCAGATGCCAGCATTTCCCATAGGCACATTCCTGTCTCACCCCCCAATGTCTAGATGTTTCCATCAACTTTGACAAATCAAACCATTTTAAATGAAGACACTTCTTATTCTAAAGCTGGAGTTCATTTTCAAGAACAAGTTCTATTAATGCTGGAAAGTTCTTTTCAATTTTTTACAAAATGTTAAACTATGTACCTTTAACCTTTAGTAAGAATTTCCAGAATTTTATAGCATCAGGTTTAAAAAACAAAACCAGGTGTTTCTGGTCATCATACAGAGCAAATATTGATGCACTTCATGGTGAGATGACTGCTTTTTTGTTGAGTCTTTCATGTATTTGTTTTCATTTAGAAAGTGCTGTTTGCTTTAGAAGTAAGACCAATGGTCTGTTTCTAGCTCCGGAAAATGCTGGACTTCTTTACTTTCTCAAATTTTCCAAAGTAAAACTTTGATAAATAAAACTCTGGCTTGTCATCAAGTATTTTGATTTTTCTTTTCTCTTCTATTGCTTTCAGTTTTCCCATTTCTCTCTGGCCGTAGGCCTTTCAGTTAGCCTATAATAAAGCCAAAAGTAATTTGACAAAGACTATCCTAGCTTCACAACATAATATTCTTGGTGATTTATGTTACTGTAACTAACCAAGGCAACCACGCACCAATCTTAAATCTAATACTGCTTTTCTCTCATTGTGATAGAAGTACACTTTTCAAACTTAGCTGTCTGACCTTAGTACATGTATCTTGTATCTACATTTCTCAAACTGGACCACTGTACAGCTTTCTCACAGGTTCATAATACTCCTTTTCCTCTGAGAAATCATTGTCTATGTCCTTTTCTCCTTATCCTAGATATAAAAAAATAAAAACAATAAAGTAACTAAAGGTAAAATACATTTTTTCAACACATGGTACTTCCAGCTATACGTAACACTCATCTGCACAAAATTAACTTCAGGGACTTTCCCCATATAAGTTATATGTATTTGTAGTTTATACAGTTCTTTAAATGATCTGTAAATGATCAGAAGTCAGTTTTTTAAATGATCCTCATTTCTCTTTCCTACTTATAAGCATAATATACACCACCTTCCCACATTTATCTAATAGTTATTTCTCCTTGAATTTCTTAATTTTACCATCACAGTGATTAGGTTCACTATGGCAAAAGGCATTAATTTTCCTTAAACATGAAACAGATATGAACTGAATTTGCCAAATATCTTTACTTACAAATTATGTTATTTGTAGTTCTAAAAAACATTTATCATCACTAATAAAATAAAAATACATGTGGGCTTCCCAGATAGCTCAGTGGTTAAAGAATCCACCTGCAATGCAGGAGACATGGGTTCAATCCCTGGGTCAGGAAGATCCTTTCGAGGAAGGCATGGCAGCACACTCCAGTATTCTTGCCTGGAGAATCCTATAGACAGAGGAGCCTGGCAGGCTACATAGGGTCACAAAGAGTCAGACACAACTGAAGAAACTGAGCATGTATGCATAATAAAAATATATAACTGGGCTAATTTAAAGAAGAATGAGCAGAAGTTAAAAATCTTTTAGAATTGGGATAATTATTATCCCAGAGCATAAAGTCTGGCTTGAAGTTTTCTTGCATGCAAAGGAAAAGAAAACCAGAAAATGATGCAAAACTCCAATCACGTAATCAAATAAAGTACATGAGTTCTTCCTTCAATAAGCAAATCCACTTAATAAATATTTGTGGAAGACTTACAATGCCTCAGACACCATGCTTGCTGAGTGGATAAAAGATAGATGATATAAAAATGACTTGAAGAGCCCATCATCCAGTAGGGTAGACAGACATAATGATAACAATGGAATGAATTAAATTTAGAAATTGAAATATGTACAGGATGTTACAGGAGCACTTTCTGGAGTCAGGATGTTCCCTCTCCTGAAGGAGAAGCAGGTGACTGTGTAGGACTGACTCTACAGTCATGGACTGGATACCCAAACTAGAGGACAACACATACACAGAGAATATGTGGGATTCCAAGCGAGAAAACCAATGTAGTTTGTATTAAATAAACACGATCATTTGGGGTAAAATTTTAATTGTTTTCCTCTTTGTATTTGCCAGCATTGCAGGAGATCTGGGTTCAATCCCTGGGTCAGGAAGATCCCCTGGAGAAGGGAATGGCAACCCACTCCAGTATGCTTTCCTGGAAAACCCCATGGACAAAAGAGCCTGCTAGGCTATAGTTCATGGGGTCGCAAAAAGTCGAATACAACTGAATGACTTCACTTCTCTTGTATTTGTGGTGTCTCAAGTCCAAAATCCATTCAATTCAAAATGACTAGATGTGTGCCTGGAAAAATAAAAACATGTTCTGGGCTATATAAAATATATTTTAAACATGGGCCATGCAGCTTTATTCAAGAGCAGTTCACATAACCTGCAGTTTTAAGGCTGTGCATCATTAACTAACATTTGGATCAATTCGACCTAGAGGGAATTTGAACAGTAAGGATTCAACCATGTCCAGCAGGGTCCCTTTATGGATGGTGTGCCTGTGCATGCAGGCACAGCATCTTCCTCAATGTGATGGTTAATCTTACATAAATTAACTGGCCACAGGTGCCCAGATTAAACATTATTTCTTGATGTGTCTTTGAAGGTATTTCCAGATGGATGAGCATTTGAACCAGTGGACTCAGTAGAGTAGATTGCTCTCCTCAATGTAGGTGGGCTTCATCCAGTCCACTGAAGGTCAGAAGAGAACAAAATGTGGAAGAAAGAAAAATGTGCCCATTTTTTCCCTACCTCACTACTTGAGCTGGGACACCTCATCTCATCTTCTCCAGTCCTCAGACTTCCAGTCCATCAGCTGCCCATTTTTTCCCTACCTCACTACTTGAGCTGGGACACCTCATCTCATCTTCTCCAGTCCATCAGCTTCCCTGGTTCTCAGAACTTCCTTTGAATTTAGACTAAATTACACCACTGGCTTTCCTGGGTTTCCAGCTTACAGACAACAGATTATGGGACTTCTCAGTCTCCATCACTGTGTGAACCAATTCTTTTAGATAGATATAGACATAGACATAGACATAGATATATAGGTATATGGAGAGACATATAAACATATAGAGATATGTCTATGCCTGCCTGCTTGCTAGTTTGCTTAAGTCATGTCCAACTCTATACGACCCTATGGACTGTAGCCCACCAGGCTCTTCTGTCCATGGGATTCCCCAGGAAAGAATACTGGAGTGGGTTGCCATGCCCTCCTCCAGGGGATCTTCCTGACCTAAGGATCAAACCCTTATCTCCTGGGGCTCCTGCATTGCAGGTAGACTCTTTACCGCTGAGCCAACAGAGAAGCCCACCATATGCCTATGTCTATATCTATAAGAATTGGTTCACACAATGACAGAGACTGAGAAGTCCCATAGTTATAGATATAGGTATGATAGATACTCTACTGGTTATATCTGTATCTATATATACAGATCTTCCACTGGCCTGTTTCTCTGGCAAACCCTGACTAATGTACTTGGGAAGGGTGAATGTGAACACACACAAAGGAAGCAGTAGCAATGGGAAGCAGAATTGCTCAACTCTGAAGGAAGACAAGATGACCAGGTGCATTGAACTGCTGTTAATTACAGATCACAGTGGGCAGTAGAGATGCTGAGAGTTCACAAACAATGCTTCTTATTGAGGGAGGGCTGCTGAACATCCCAGACTTGGATGTACTGGGGCCTGGAGGGACCCCCACTCTTGCAGGTTCACTACTGACCTATGTAGTAGACTAAATGATGGTACCCCTAATACATCCATATTGCTACTCCCCAGACCCTGTGAATACATACCTTACATGGCAAAAGGGACTTTTCAGATGTGATTAATTTAAGGATTTGAAATAAGGAGGCAATCCTGGATTACCCAGGTTGGTCAAATATAATCACAGTGGTCATTATAAGAGGGAGGTAGGAAGGATCAGAGTCAGATAGAAGGAAATGTAATATCAGAAACAAGAGTTTGGAGTGATAAACTTTAAAGATAAGAAAGGAGCCACAAGCCAAGAAAGCCAAGGAAGGTGACTATAGAAACTGCAAGAAGCAAGGAAATGTATTCTCCCCTCAGAGCTGCCAGAGGAACCAGCCCTGCCAACACCTTGACTTTAGTCCACTGAAACTGATTTGGGACTTCTGACCTCCAGACTTGTACAAGATAGAGTTGTGTTCACTCAGTTTTTGGTAATTCATTACAACAATAGGAAATTAATACAAACATCTTTGTCCTCTCTCCCCTTTGACACTGCAGACCCCCCTATGCCTTAAGCTCATATAGGAACAGACAAGGTGGTGTGATGACAGTTTCTCCATGAGCATACATGAGGAAGAACAAAACATCCACTCAGCGCCTGTGATAAGAGCTGAAGGGGGAATACAGAAAACTGAAAGTCACTGGACCCTGAGAGGGGCAAGAGCTGAGAGCAGAATGCCTAGCTTTAGAGGACTGATTCATGATCAGGGGTTGAGGAAATCAGTCATTCAGTGCGTACACTGCTTGTTATAAAAGTAAACCAATTTGTCTACCCATAAATTCTAGAAATAACAAAGCATTGGATGCCTAAATAAAGGGAAATTCATAACATAACAGATAATGTCTTCAAGCCACAATTTTATAAAGACATTCTTAAAACCTCATGAAAACCAGAGCATACTCTTCAATTACAGCCCGGAGAAAGCAAGTTTTATGGGAGCAAGTCAAATCGAGTCAAAATATATTATTTGCAGTAATCCAATTTGATAAAAAAAAAAAATGTAGAGAGTTTAGATCACCTGAATGAGTTACCAAAGGTAAAGATCTGCCTGCAAGGCAGGAGATCTGGGTTCAATCCCTGGGTTGGGAAGATCCCCTGGAGGAGGGCATGGCAACCCACTCCAGTATTCTTGCCTGGAGAATCCCCATGGACAGAGGAGCCTGATGGGCTACAGTTCACGGGGTTGCATAGAGTCAGATACAACTGAGCAACTAAAGCGCACACACACACATTCAAGCGATATGACCTCAAATCTTAATTTGATTTGAAAACCAATGCGTTAACAGTCACTGCCTCATTTTTTTTTTTTAAACAGAAACTGAAGCTTCACCTGTGTGGACAAGACCTTCATCTGTTTATGTCTTTGAATTATAACAGGTAGATTTGAAAGTCTTCTCCCCGTGTGGGTAGCTGAAGGCACAAATTACAGAGAGTTCATTCCCAAACTTTACTACAGGTCCTGGTTTGTGTTTTGTGAGGAAACTAAATATTCTGATGTATTTGTATGGATTAGAGAGTAATATTGCATGTTGTTCATTTATTTTTTAATGGAATATTAACAGACACACAGAGTAGACCACACCCACTCTGAAAAAAATCAATGAATATTCTAACCTGATTAGGTCTCCATGTTTAGCAATCATGAAATCCTACGTGCTCCTCTTATAATGCCCCAGTATCAAGGGTTAGATGTGAGGTCAAGAGTCAGTCCTCACACTGACAGTGCTTAGCCTGTTCTAATCCCACACCTCCTAGAATATGCAGCTGGATTTTAGCCCACAAACTCAGAATTACAGAAAATATATTCTCTTTTATTATTTTTGTCATTCTTTCTATTTTACTATCTTCATTCTTTTAACTTTTTACTATCTTCATTCTTTTAATTTCTGTTTTGGTCTTCCATCCAGCTGGGCAAAGAGGAAACCCAGCCTTGTGCCATGGTCCCTCCCCTCTGGTCACGCTGGGTGTCAGAAGCTGGGCAGTGGAAAGCAGTCAGGGAAAGACAGACTAGGAGACATCTAACATCAAGGTGGTGGCCCTGGTATTTCAGAATTTTCCTACTGCTGCCCAAACCTTGCTGGGGCCTGGGAGTCTTTGAGAAACTGTCCCAAGCAGCTTTAACTCTAGAGTCTTGCCACCTTCCCAGAGCCCTGCCCGGAAATTAAACAAACAGTTAAGAAAAAAAAAAAACCAGCTTTCTGTGTTCAATACTCAGCTCTGATACCTACTAATTATGAGATCAGCAAATTATGTAACATATGTCTCAATGTCTTCATTTGTAAGCTGGGAATATAGTATCTAATTCAATAGGCTGTAAGAAGTAAATGCGTGCCATGCACTTAGAATTCTGGCATACTAGAATGCCACACATTTTGTGTGTTGGCATTTTTGTTGGCATGTTCACTAGAATGTAAGCCGCATGAGAGCGAGGATCCTTGGGCATTTGTTCACCACCCTTAGAATAGTTCGTGGTGTATACAGAAGTTAAGGAATGAATGAATGTTGAAAGATTCAGAGCATGTTCCTTCTTTGTCCCAGGACTTCAGAGTGCTCTGTTTTCCTTACTCTCCAGCCCTGGAAACTCCCTCTCCAATCTCAGAGGAACCTCTATTCATTTGGATTTCTGGCCAATATGTTATTTCAGTACTTTCTGATCCACACCTTCCCCACCTTTGCCCCCAAATCCAGAAAGACATGTAGACTATGCTTGCTTTTCTTCTAACCATACCCCTCCACAGATGCAAGGAACAGAGTTCACTACCCTGCATCAATAGAAGGAAGAGAAAGGAGGAGACATAGAAAAGCAAAGATTAAAAATTTCAAAATAGTATCCCATCCCAAGAGCTTTAACTCTTTCTTTTTTTTTAACCTTTTAGTTTCTCATGAATGAGTCCAAGGGTTGTGCAAAATTATAGGGCTTTTTCTTGTGATCATATTATGAAATGAACTCATACCTGCTCACATCAGCTGAATCTAACCTGTCTGTGATTCATGGCCTAGTTACCATGTTGCTTTGCTGGTCAGAACAGCTTCTTCCTGGTTCCCCTGGACAGGATGGAGCTGGTTCTCTGTAGCCAAGTCATTGGAGTCATATCACTGAGCAATTTGCCTTCTTTATTAAAAGCTCTATTCTAGCTGTTAGGTACATACAGAGCCCACGCCTAAGCATACCACATATACTTTTTAAACAGAGGTGGGGCAAGAACCACAATGCTTGTTTCTTGCCAAGTCAGTAATACTCCTCTCCTCCACCCTTCGTTGACCTAGTTTGCCATCTTTAGCTCTAGGCATAGCAGATAGTTACCAGGCTTCTATTTATTGGCCAGAGTTGATTGGGTTTCTTTGGGAAACTATACACTCAGGAAGGCTTGTCTGCCCATATCCTTCCCAGATGGCTCAGTGATAAAGAATCTACCTGCCAAGCAGGAGATGCAGGTTCGTTCCCTGGATTGGGAAGATGCCCTGGAGAAGGAAATGGCAACCCACTTCAGTATTCTTGCCTGGGAAATCCCATGGACAGAGGAGTCTGACAGGCTATATTCCACGGAGTTGCTAAGAGTCAGACACAACCGAGTGACTAAGCAACATCAAAATTTATTAGCCAAAGCTGTCTTGGTTTCTTTGCCAAAAGATACACCCAGGAAGGTTTCCCGCCCATATCCAGTTACACTGGCTTTGCTACCGGTTGGAAGCCTCCCATCCTTCACCTTCCTGAAAAGTACTAAAATCAGGGCCCAAAGTTAACTTGACTTCTAGGACAGCAGCACCAGAGCCAAAAATTTTTCACTAACATTTAATGAGATAGTTAAACACTTGGTTTCCAAACAGACCTGAAGTTGGTTTAGGTTTTTGTTTTCTAGCCAGATGTACTTTCTGGTTCCTAGTTTATCCATCCAGGTATGGCTGAAACTTAAGATTTCAGTCTGATCAGTGCTGCCTAGAGCTGAAGATGTGAGCAATCTTACTGGTAAAGACACCTCTCCCTCAGCCTAAGTATTTCCCAGGGTTCACTACTATACCAAATTCATATGGTAATACTGATAGGGATTGGAAATGACATAATATGGAGGTAAGAGCCCTGCGCTGAAATCCAAATATCTGATCCCGATCATGCCCTCGCCCTTGGGAAAACCAGTGACTTGGTCTGGATTAATTCTCCCCATCTCTACATTGTGAGACATTTAAAAAAATATTTTCATATCCTAGTTGTCCTTGCCTGTGGTAGCCCACTCACTGAAGCGTTTACCTCTTTGGGAAGGCAGATACCATCTAGAACAAAGGTCAGTATCCATGCCCAAAACTGCTTATTAAAATTCTTATTTAAAAAATAGTAATCACTAATTTTAAAATCTCTGTAAATACATTCAGCTTCCTTTATATAACAAAAGCAAGCCTTGACCAACCCATTTTTATTTGCCCAGGACTTTCTCAGTTTTAGTCCTGAAAGTCCCATATCCCATGAACCCCTTCATCCCAAATCAGGAAAAGTGGTCACTCCTCTTCGAGTTCTGGACCTACAGTTTAGTTATGAACCACGTGTAGAGATTATTGAAGAAAGAAGACAAAGAGTGGTAAGAATGTGAGCTCCAGAAGGAGTCAGTGCTTCAGTCCTCTGAACAAACTACCCTGAAATAGAGACTTAAAATGAGAGCAATCATTTATTTCACTCGTGAATCTGAGCATGGAATGAATTTAGTTGGGTGTTTCCTGTTCAGGGCATCTCTTGAGGCTGCAGTCAAACATTGACTGAAACTGACACCACCTTGAAGCCTTCTTAACTTGCATGTCAGCACCTGGGCTGGGCACACATGGATAGCTAACAGCTCACTGTCCTCGCCCTCTCTCTCTCTCTCCCTCCCTCTCTAACACTTTCTCTCATCTCCACATCATCTCCTCAGATGGCTGTCCTAAGGTAGCTGGACTCACATGGTGGCTGAAGGCTCCCAGAGCAAGTCCTAAGAGAAACTGGTGGAAATGGCATGGCCTTTTCTAATTTAGCTTTATGTCACACTGCCTAACTTCTGCCATATTCTTTTCTTTTTTCTTTTTTTTTTTTTTTACTTTTTTACAAGAACATTTTTTATTTTTTTTTAATTTATTTTTTTTAATTGTTTTTGCCATACATTGTCATGATATCACCATGGGTTTACATATGCTTCCCCTCCGGAACCCCTCTCCCTCCTCCCTTCCCCCCGGGAAATCTCGCTGCACCAGCCCCGAGCATCAATCCTGGGCTGGCGATTGATTAGACATATGATAATTAACATGCTTCAATGCCATTCTCCCATATCATCCCACCCTTACCCTCATCCACAAAGTCCACGAGTCTATTCTATACATCTGCGTTCCTTTTGCTGTCTTGCATGTTGGGTTCTCGTTACCGTCTTTCTAAATTCCATATATATGCGTTAATATACTGTATTGTTGTTTTTGCTTCTGGCTTACTTCACTCTGGATAATGGGCTCCAGTTCCGTCCACCTGAGTAGAACTGCTTCAAATGAATTTTT
>ML664159.1:6875482-7138422 GCA_007570785.1 Antilocapra americana | reverse complement strand
AAAAATTCATTTGAAGCAGTTCTACTCAGGTGGACGGAACTGGAGCCTATTATCCAGAGTGAAGTAAGCCAGAAGGAAAAACAACAATACAGTATACTAATGCATATATATGGAATTTAGAAAGACGGTAACGAGAACCCAGCATGCAAGACAGCAAAAGGAACGCAGATGTGTAGAATAGACTGGTGGACTCTGTGGATGAGGGCAAGGGTGGGATGATATGGGAGAATGGCATTGAAACATGTTAATTATCATATGTCTAATCAATCGCCAGCCCAGGATTGATGCTCGGGGCTGGTGCATCGAGATTTCCCAGGGGGAAGGAGGAGGGAGGGAGGAGGGAGGAGGGTTCTGGAGGGGCAGCATATGTAAACCCATGGTGATATCATGTCATTGTATGGCAAAACTAATAAAAAAAATAATTATTAAAAAAAAAGAAAAAAATTAAAAGTTAATATTGGTTATTTCTGGGCAATAAAATCATGAGTGATTTTATTACAACCTTCACATTTTTGTGGTAATTGCACAAAATAGAAAACTCAAAAATGAGAAAACTTCCAACTTACAAAATTTGTCCATAGATAAATAAATAAACTCCCTTTAAGCCACAGTTTCTAACTTTTTCATAAAACCATTTTAGCAAGGCATTCAGCAATATTGATGTCGAATTATCTGATATTATTCATAATTGACAGGCTGATAGTCAGCAGAGATAGACTTACTAACAAAGGACTTTGATAATCCATAAACCTAATGTAAAAATCCTGAATAATTAAGCAGTTCTAATGATGTGGCAGAAACTAAAATAATTGAAGAAAAATTTCAGAATGATCAGATTAACATCACTGAAAGTCTATTACTTTCACTGGATCTAGGAGCTTTCCTAGATCCATGTCACTTAATCCTCTCAACAGGCTTGTGAGGTAGGTGTTATTCCCATTGTATACATGAGGACCCCATGGCCTTGATGGAACTTCCTTAACTAACTAATTTTAAGTATCAGCAACACCACTCGTGAATATAAATCCCTACGTGCTCAGTCGTTTCAGTTGTGTCTGACTCTTCAAGATCCTATGGACTGTAGCTGGCCAGGCTCTTCTGTCCATGGGGATTCTCTAGACAAGAATACTGGCATGGGTTGCCATTTCCTCCTCCTGGGGATTTACCCAACCCAAGGATCAAACCAGCATCTCTTATGTCTCCTGCATTGGCACGTGGATTCTTTACCACTAGCACCACCTGGGAAGCCTCCAAATGCAGAGTTGGGAGTCAAGTTCAACGCACATGGTTTTACCCCAGTACCAAGCCACTCCACTCCAAGTCAGGGTTCAACATTCTGACAGGATTAAAAAAAAAAAAAGTATTAAACATGTAAGCTTTCTGAAAAAGCCTTTCTTTCACTCTAACACAATTAAAATCTAATTGAGTTTTGTAAGCTTCTTTTGTGGGCTTATTTTCTTCTTATAGAACTTGAAGTGATCCTAAAAAGGACAATGCCCGACATATATACACTACTATGTATAAAATGGATAACTAGTGGGAAGCAGCTGTATAACACAGGGAGCTCAGTTTGGTGCTCTGTGACAACCTAGAGAGGTGGAATGGGGGGTGGAAGTGGGAGGGAGATTCAAGAGGGAGGGGATATATGTATACTTACAGTTGATTCATGCTGTTGTACAGCAAAAACCAACACAATATTGTAAAGCAATTATCCTCCAATGAAGAATAAATTTTAAAAAAAGAGAATAAACAAGTCAATGCCAATTTTGTAAGAAGCCTAGACTACTCTTGAGCAATTGGAAGGGGTTGGGCCTGGCCAACAAAGCAGAAGTACTTGTCCTCTCTCTCATGGCATTTCTGCGGAGCCCTATCTTTAGCATGACTGAGGCTTTTAGGAAGTTGGAATTTGGCTGTGCTCCTTGATTTTATTCACTATTCATATTCACTATTCATTTCCAATAGGCCATTTCTGTTCTGAGAGCCAAGATGTGAGGAATCAGTACCACAGAGGGGCCCCATAGGGCATTCATTGGGATAAGGTGGAGAGCCAGATTTCAACCAGGCTCAGAGGGATTTCCTTTAAAGACACAGGTTTGTTTTGTTTGTTGTTAACTTAAAGAGTATAGTGATAATAACAGCTAAGATTTCCATAGTATTTACATGTATCAACTTTGTGCTGTGTACTTTGTGTGTGAATGTTATCCTACTTAATCCTCATGACTCTAGGAAGCAAGCACTGTTTTCATCTTCATTTTACAGGTGAAGATGTGAAGTCTCAGACTCCGGGTGGATGGTGGTCAGGGTATGAATTGCTTGCCTGATCTTGTCAATCTATGTTCCTAACTGCCACATAGGCTGCAGTAGTCAGGGCTGAGATTTCAAAGAGAAGTCTGCTTCTTCGCCCTCTGTCAGCTCCTATGGGAACTCCAAGTATGAGCAACAGGAGAAGGGCCATAACCAGGAGAATGGAGAAATGGGAATCAGAGTTGTGCCAGGCCAAGCTGGCGGGTAGTTCCAGACTAAGGATTCTGAGTCTTCTTTTAAAATGTATTTCTAGTCATTCATCATCCCCTTATATCTAAAAGGACATAAGGTAGTTTTCAGTGACAGACAAAATATAACATGAAGAATTCAATGGCCAGCATAGAATCATGATCAGTGAGCATCACAGATCACAGATTCATTAGATTGAAATAAACCAGTGGCTCAAGACAAGCACAACTAATACCAATATTAAGATCAAGAAAATACTGTCTCCTGAATGCAAAGTGGCACACTGCAGTGTAATGGGCAGTGTCGTCTACATCTCCAAGTGATTAAACACCAGGCAGCAGAGCAGAGTGGTTGAGCATACAGACTCTGGAGCCAGGCTGCCTGGTTCCACCACCTTCTAGCTGAGTAATCTTGGGCAAGCTGTCTAAGCTGTTTGTGCCTTAATTTCTTCACCTATAAATCGGGGCTGGGGAAATATGGACGACTAACTGAGATAATGGATGTAAAGCCTTTAGAACTGTGTCAGGCATGCAGGAAGCACTGTGTCTGTGTGCAATTAACATCAGCTTGGTTTGGAACATAACAGCCACTTCCCACCTCAGGACCCCTCTGTCCCCACTGCTACCTCTGCCTGGTACAACTCTTCCCCCCAATTATACACGTGGCTCACTCCTTTCTCTCCTTCAAGCTTTTGCTTTCTTGGTGAGGCCTTTCCAGACAACAATATTTAAAACTGAAATACTTTCCCTAATTGTCTCCATCGAACCAGCTGCCTACAGCTCCTGCCCCAATTCATTTTTCTCCTTTTCAGGAGCTCTTTTTATGCTCAAATAACCAAAACAACTACTTAATTTCCTCTTCTTTTTGCCCATCTTCCATCACTAAATGAGGACAGGTTTCTGTTTTATTCAGTGCACTATTACCAACACCTACAACAGAGCATAACAGAGAGCAAACACCCCATAAACCTATGTTGAATGAATTAACCAACACATTCATCATTGTACAACCAGCTGCAGGGTCCCTTTAAAGCAGGCAATTCAGTCAGTCAGTCAAAAAGTGAGCCTGTAAATTGTCTAGACTTTACAATCCACTAATAATAATTTGAGAAAGACTGATGGAATAAAACTGTCAAAGTTTTATAGTGACAAAGGTAACTCCAATGAAATTTTAGGTGACGTGTACTGTTTTATACTCTTGTAGTAAGTTTAGAATTAGTGACTAACAATGGAGAGTAAGAATAAAGCATTATTTGAATCAAATCATCATTCTGTCAGTTCTTGATAGAGCCAGTCCAAATAAATCATAGGTTTTATTATCCAGTTCTCTCCTGACAGCAAAGCAAGGATGGGAAAGCCAGTTATTAATGATAACATCTTATTTCATGCCTCAAAGGAACTCAAAATTCCATGCTTACTAACACAAAAACAAGTGTTAAGTGCAGAACTTGGGAAAAAACACAAATGGGATTTCCACTTAGTACTAAAACTTAAGAGCTACACAGGCCTAAGTGCTCAGCGGCCACCTTTTCAATCAATGAAAGGCAATCTAGCAGAATGGAAAACACACAATCGAAAGGGCAACAGATGCCAACAAGGTGAGTCAAGCTCCAGGTGAAGCTGGGAAACTCCTAGTCCCAAAGGTAGATTGAGCTGTCATCCACATGTGGTAAAATGCCAACCTGAAAGTGGCAGCCATTTCTATACACCATTCTTAGGTCAAAGAAAAGAGTTTGGAGTACTCAGCTTTCCCCTGGCTGAAGTATGACAGACAGGAGTATTTCCATGAGATAGTCTTCATATTCAGAAGAAAGTTGAATTGATGGAGGCTGCATTCCGAGCATTCTGCTCCTGTCCTTTCCTTTGTTCTATGTAAATTATCTCACTGAGGTCCTCAACTGAGAGAGAACTGTGTGGCTGTGAATAAGCCTATGCTTCTTGTCTCATTACTGTTTTTGCTTTAAAGTATATTTTGTTTAATAGAAGCATAGTATACCCCTGCTTTTCTTTTGTTTTCCACTTGCATGAAATATTTTTTTTCACATTTCTTCACTTTGAGCCTATATGCATACTTAAGGCAGAAGTGAGTCTCTTGTAGGCACCACATAGCTGGGTCCGGTTTTTCAATTTAATCCATTCAGCCACTCAGTGCCTTTTAATTATTGAAATCAATCCATTAAATTTGGAGTAATCATTTTTCTTGTTTTTTTTTTTTAAATTGGAGTATAGTTGGTTTACAATGTTGTATTAGTTTCAGGTGCACAGCAAAGTGAATCAGTTATACATACATACATACATACATATATATATATATATTCTTCTTTAGATTCTTTTCCATATAGGCTATTACATAGTATTAAGTATAGTTTCCTGAGCTATTAAGTAGGCCATTATTAGTTAAGGACATACTAATGCCATCTTATTAATTGCTTTCTGGTTGTTATGTAGTTCCATTATTTCTTTTTTCCTCTCTTTCTGCCTACTTTTGTGAATTGGTGATTTTCTATGGTGGTATACTCTGATTCCGCTCTATTCTTTTGTGAATTTACTAAAGGATTTTGCTTTCGTTGTTACCATGTTTACATAAAACATCTTATAACTAAAACAATCCATTTTATGCTGACAGCAACTCTAGCTCCACCCTTCTACTCCTCCACTTTTTTGGTTTTGATGTCACAATTATCTATTTTTATATTTGTTAATAAATTAAGGCAACTGTGGTTATTTTTAATACTCTTGTCCTTTAATCTTTATTCTAGACTTAAGTTGTTAACACACCACCATATTACAGTATTAGAGTATTATAAATTTGACTACATACTTACCTTTAACAATATGTTCTATACTTTATTTTCTTTTTTTTTTCCTGTGATAGTTTATTTTTTTATTCTTTTTTTTAAAATTTATTTTCTTTACATTATCGTGTGGGTTTTGCCATACACTGACATGAATCCACCATGGGTATACATGTGTTCCCCTTCCAGGATCCCCCTCCCACGTCCCTCCTGATATACTTTATTTTCTTATAGAACTAAAATTGACATACATAATTTTATTGAAATATAATTTACATACCTATATTATGTTAGTTTCAAGTATATAACAGCGATTCGGTATTTAAATAATCATCATGGTAAATCTTTCACAGGCTTCCCTGGTGGCTCAGACAGTAAAGAATCCATCTGCAATGCAGGAGACCTGGGTTCAATCCCTGAGTTCGGAAGACCCCCTGGAGGAGGACATGGCAACCCACTTCAGAATTCTTAGGGCTTCCCTGGTAGCTCTCTGGTAAAGAATCTGCCTGCAATGCAGAAGACTCTAGTACAATGCCTGGGTCGGGAAGATCCATTGGCAACCCACTCCAGTATTCTTGGGCTTCCCTGGTGGCTCAGCTGGTAAGGAATCTGCCTGCGATGCAGGAGACCTGAGTTTGATCCCTGCGTTGGGAAGATCCCCTGGAGGAGGGCATAGCAACCCACTCTGGTATTCTTGCTTGCAGAATCCCCGTGGACAGAGGAGCCTGGCAGGCTACAGTCCATGGGGTCACAAAGAGTCAGACACGACTGAGAGACCAAGAACACATGGTAGGTCTAGTTACCATCTGTCACCATACAGAGTAACTATAATATTATTGACTATCTTCTCTATGTTGTATATTATATTCTCATGATTTATTCTACAGCTGGAAGCTTGTACCTCTTAATTTCCGTTACCTACTTCACCCCTCACCCCTCTGGCAGTCACTAGTTTGTTCTCTGCATGTATGTCTTTATAGTTATGCTCTGTCAGTTCATTGTGTTGTTTTTTAAATTTTAATATTTGAGTGAAATATGGTATTTGTCTTTCTGTCTGACTTATTTCACTTAGCCTACAAGTTGTCGCAAATGGAAAGATGTCATTATTTTATGGCAGAGTAATATATATATTTTCAACAAACCGTGGAAAATTCTTAGAGATGGGAATACCAGACCACCTGACCTGCCTCTTGAGAAATCTGTATGCAGGTCAAGAAGCAACAGCTAGAACTGGACACGGAACAACAGACTGGTTCCAAATCAGGAAAGGAGTATGTCAAGGCTGTATATTGTCACCCTGCTTATTTAACTTATATGCAGAGTACATCATGAGAAAGGCTGGACTGGATGAAGCACAAGCTGGAATCAAGATTGCTAGGAGACATAACAACCTCAGATATGCAGATGACACCATCCTTATGACAGAAAGTGAAGAGGAACTAAAGACCGTCTTGATGAAAGTGAAAGAAGAGAGTGAAAAAGTTGGCTTAAAGCTCAACATTCAGAAAACTAAGATCATGGCATCTGGTCTCATCACTTCATGGTAAATAGATGGGGAAACAGTGGAAACAGTGACAGACTTTATTTTTTTTGGGCTCCAAAATCACTGCAGATGGTGACTGCAGCCATGAAATTAAAAGACGTTTGCTCCTTGGAAGAAAAGTTATGACCAACCTAGACAGCATATTAAAAAGCAGAGATATTACTTTGCCAACAAAGGTCCATCTAATCAAGGCTATGGTGTTTCCAGCAGTCATGTATGGATGTGAAAGTTGGAGAAAGAAAGCTGAGCACTGAAGAATTGATGCTTTTCAATTGTGGTGTCGGAGAAGACTCTTGAGAGTCCCTTGGACTGCAAGGAGATCCAACCAGTCCATCCTAGAGGAAATCAGTCCTGAATATTCATTGGAAGGGCCGATGCTGAAGCTGAAACTCCAATCCTTTGGCCACCTGATGCAAAGAACTGACTCGTTGGAAAAGACCCCAATGCTGGGAAAGATTGAAGGGAGGAGGAGAAGGGGAGGACAGAGGATAAGATGGCTGGATGGTATCACCATCTCAATGGACATGAGGTTGAGTAAACTCTGGGAGTTAGTGATGGATAGGGAGGCCTGGCGTGCTGCAGTCCATGGTGTCGCAGAGAGTCCGACGTGACTGAGCGACTGAACTGAACTGACTGATTTAAAATATATAAATCTTCTTTATCCATTTGTCTATCAATGAGCAGTTTTGTTTTGCCCACGTAAATAATGTTGCAGTGAACACAGAAGTGTGTACAACTTTTTAAATTACTGTTTTCATTTTCTGCAGATAAATACCTGAGAGGAATTGCTGGATCATGTAATTATATTTTTAATTTTTTGAGGAATCTCCATGCAGTTTCATATAGTGGCTGCACTGATTTATATTCCACTAACAGTGCACAAGGATTATTTTTTCTCCAAATCCTTGCCAAAAGTTGTTATTTGTCATCTTTTTGATAGCAATTCTGACAGGTATGAGCTAATATCTCACTACGGTTTTGACTTGCATTTCCCTAGCAAGAAGTGATGTTGATCACCTTTTCATGTGTTTGTTGGATATCTGCATGTCTTTGGAAAATGTTTATTCACATACTCTGCCCATTTTTTAAAATGGTATTTGGACTTTTTTGAAGTTAAGTTGTATGACTTTATATATTTCAGATATATATGGAATATATCATTTGCAAGTATCTTCTCCTATTGCATAGGCTGACTTTTCATTTTATTGACAGTTTCCTTTTTTGTGCAAAACTTTTTAGTTTGGTATCGTCCCATTTTGTTCATTTTTGCTTTTATTTCCTTTGTCTAAAGACACACACATATATATGTATAGCTAAGACTGATGTCAGAGTCTATTGCCTGCATTTTCTTCTAAGAGTTTTACAGCTTCAGATCTGACATTTAAATCTTTAATGTATTTTTAGTTTGTTTTTGTATGCACATGTGCTCACTCAGTCGTGTCCGACTCTGACCCTTTGAACAGTAGCCCACCATGCTCCTCTGTCCATGGGGTTTTTCAGGCAAGGATATTGGAGTGGGTTGCCATTTCCTCCTTTAGGGGATCTTTCTATGATGTGATAAAGCACTTCAGTTTGATTTTTTTTTAAGTAGCTGTCCAGTTTTCACAACATCTTTTATTGAAGACGTTGTCTTTCCCCCCCATTGTATATTCTTGTCTCCTTCGGCACAGATTATTTGACCATAAAGGCATGGGCCTATTTCTGGGCTCTCTACTCTCATCCATTAATCTCTTGTTTTATGCCAGTACCATAATATTTTGATTACTGTAGCTTCATAGCATAGTTTGAAATCAAAGACAGAGATACCTCCAGCTTTGTTTTTCTTCCTCAAGAATGATTTGGCTATTCAGGGCCTCTCATGCTTCCATACAAATTTTAGAATTATTTGTTCTAATTCTGTGATAAATGACATTCGTATTTTGCTAGGGACTGTACTGAATCTCTAGATTGCCTTGAGTAGTGTGGCAATTTTAACAATATTATTTCAATTCAGGAGCATGAGGGATCTTCCCATTTATGTCCTCTTAAAAAGTTCTTTCATCAGTGTCTTACAGTTTTTTGAGTAGATTCTTAGTTAGATTTATTCCTGGGTATTTTATTCTTTTTGAGACAACTGTAAACGGGGTTTTTCTCTTAATTTCTCTGAGAGTGTTATTAGTCCATAGAAATGCAACAGATTTCTGTATATTAATTTTGTATCCTTCAACTTTACTGAATTCATTGATGAGTTCTAATAGTTTTGTGATGGCATCTCTAGGATATTTTATGTGTAGTACCATGTCATCTGCAAACAGTGACAATTTTACTTCCTTTCCAGTATGGATTCCTCTTCTTTCTTTTTCTACTCTGACTGCTACAACTAGGACTTCTAATACAATGCTGAATAAAAGTGGTGAAGTGGAATCCTTGTCTTGTTCCTGATCTTAGAAGAAATGCTTTTAGCTTTTCACCTCCGAGTATGATGTTAGCTGTGGGTTTTTCATGTGTGCTGTGCTAAGTCACTTCAGTCATGTCCAACTCTTTGCAGCTCCCAAAACTGCAGCCCACCAGTCTCCTCTGTCCATGGGGTTCTCCAGGCAAGAATCCTGGAGTGGGTTGCCATGCCCTCCTCCAGGGGATCTTCCTGACGCACAGATCGAACCTGTGTCTCTCATGTCTTTTGCATTGGCAGGTGGGTTCTTTATCACTGGCACCACCTGGGAACCCCTGGGTTTGACTTATATGGCCTTTATTATGTTGAGGTATATTCTATGCCCACTTTGTTGAAAATTTTTATCATAAATAGATGTTGAATTTTGTCAAAAGCTTTTTCTGTATCTATTGAGATGATCATAGTGTTCTTAATTTGAAACTTCAATTTGTTCCAGTGCAGTGTACCACACTGATTGAAGAATTTGAACCATCCTTGCATGACTGGTATACACCCCAATAGATCATGTTTCATGGTTTATGACCTTTCAATGTATTGTTGAATTCAGTTTGCTAATATTTTGTTGAGAATTTGTGTGTCTATGATCACAAGTGATATTGACCTACAATTTTATTTTTTTTTTTTGAGGTGGTTTCTTTGTCTGTATTGATATCTGGTGGTATTAGCCATATAAAAGGAGTTTGGAAGCATTCCTTCCTCTTCTGGTTTTTGGAATAATTTGAGAAAAACAGGTGTTAACTCATTTAAATATTTGGTAGCGTTCACCTGTGACACGTCTGGTTTTGGACTTTTCAAAGTGGAGGCTCTGCTGTGAGGTGTCCCCAGCAGCTCATGAGAAAACTTCTTGATGGAGTCTGCAGCACAGGAGGATCTGTGTCCCTCTGATGGCCTCCAAGAGCCCAGTGTGGTGCCTCCCATCTTCCCCTGCACCTGCCCAGACAGGCTGCTCACAAATCAGTACTCTGGATGGGATGAGAGAGAAATGAACCTCTTTGAGCAGCTCACAAAACTGCGAGGGCAAGGTGCTCATTCATATACTCTCATTTTCTCCCACAGGAGAAATCACAGATTGAAAAGACCTCTCTCGGCTCTAAGCAATGCTGTCTTGGGATGGGGTGATAGAGAACAAATTCCTCTTACCCACTCCAGTGCATCATACGTTTTTGTTTTAGTGGTGTGCTAGAACTTCTGCACTGGAAATTTTTGACTTCCACAATAGCTCTCTTGTTCATGGATGACTAAGACAGTGTTTTCCAGGGCTTCTTGGTCTGTAGCCAAGAGGGGCTGAAGCCAGCTGACAGGTCATTGCAGAGTCTAGGGCCAGGACCAAGGTCCAGTTGCCTATTACCTGATGCATGGGTGGGCAAGTCTCCTCCTGAATTCCTTGACTTATGGCACTAGATCCCACAGCTCCTACAAAGGCACTTTTGTCCTTAGATGGATGCAAAGTGTTGTTGGGAGAGGGATGTCTTATTCAGCAATATGTCTGAGGTCACTCCCCAAACAGCCCAGCCCTGTATCTTTCAGCAAGCTGAGCAATCCAGAAATGGAACAATGTGGACATTCCAGATTTCTTCACTTTAAAATTCTTGGATCCATCAACTACCTAAGGCTCAACCTCTAGCTCTATTCCTATAATTCCCAGCTTTATCCCAATACAGTATTGCCTCTAATCTTTGAACACTGCCCCTCATTGCCCATTCCACGCTTGTCCTTTGGATATGAAATGAACTTGGCTTCTCTGATTTGATCCCCTCCTTATTACCTGGTCCTATCCATCCTTGGTGGCTCAGATGGTAAGGAATCTGCCTGCTAATGCAGGAGACCCAGGTTCGATCCCCAGGAAGAGTCCCTGGAGAAGGGTATGGCAACCTACTCCAGTATTCTTCCCTGGAAAATTCCATGAACAGGGGAGCCTGGCAGGCTACAGTTCATTGGGCTGCAAAGAGTCAGACATGACTGACTAACTAACACACACACATCCATCCTGAGTATCTGCTACAAGAGATCAAGCCTAGGTTCCCAGATCAAATTAGTCATTAGCCAGAGGCATGACACTACCCCTGAGCTTATCTAGTGCTCCCCTTGGGAAGAAGAGGGCAACAGTACACGATGGTTGGAGGCGTTACAATTATCATGAGTATAGTCAGAAGGAGGGCACAATTCTGCCAGGCTGTCTGCTGCTTCTACCACCATCACCAGCAGTTACTTTCCATGTCCTAGGTGTGTCAGAAGGAGGGGTCTGGCTCACCTGACCACCATAAGAAGCAACAACTCATTTATCAGGAATAGCAGAAATAAACTGAGAGACCAAGGCATGAAAGTAGAGAAGACTACAAGCTCCCTAGAGGTAAGAATTGTGTATCTTATTCATAACTGCCTCTTTAGAGTATGCCAGTATCTAATATGTGAGTAGGTTCTCAATAAACTTGTTGAAATAATTAATTAGGAAAAGAGTGGCACTATCTTTGATCTGTATCATGTTGATGTTGTTCAGTCATTCAGTCATGTCTAACTCTTTGCAACTCCATCTTACTCCACCTGACAGTCCTTTAAAGGAATTTAAGTCCAAAATATGTATTGTTCCAATCATGGTGCAAGGCCTTGCAAATATATGATAGACAAAATAAGTTACATATAATCTTTACTCTCAAGAAATTTATAGCTTCCTTTAAGCAGAAAGGCGGACACATTTTAGATGTTTGTGTGTTAGGAGTTTCACTAGAGTTATGGATGAAGAACTGTAAGTACAGATAGTGCTATTAGGAGTAATTTATCCTATTAAAGTTGGGAGCCTACAGAAAAAATAAAAAGTGACATATGAGGTGGCCCTTGAAATAAGAAGTAATATCTCAGGGGAATTTATAGTGAGAAGACTGAAATTGATCACACAGTGAGGACTCTGTGAGAACAGCTCCAGCCTGATAGCAGAGTGAGCTCAGGGCTGCTAGTTCCCCTCTGGCAGACAGAGCTAACCGACAGAGACAGCAGTCTCTATCACAGAGAGCCTGGGATATACTGGAGATGTCCTATAAGATCCCTAAGGACATGTATTGCAAGCCAAAGACAACTGCAGAACTTTCCCAAGATCAGCCACTGGTCCATACAGCTCAGTGTGGAAGATGTCTCAAGACACTGGTCAGCTCTAAGGCCCTCTCAAAGGGTTTCTGGACTCTTCTGGGCAAGCCCTGTGGATCTAAGTCTAACAAGGTGGGTCAGAGCCGAGATGGAGCAGTCTGGGACTCAGAGATGGCCTTGAACATGAGGTTCTAAGACTATGGCTAGCTTTCTGTGGTCATCCCACACAGGAATCTCCTGTGTAATTTCCCCAGCTCCTGAGGTCACCAAAGAATAGAACCTTCCTGGAGATTTGGGCTGGTCTACACATAAAATAAGGGACATCATTTTACCTGCAGTCACCTATACAATCTATAGGATACAGGCTGAGGCCCAGATACTGAAGCCTATGTGGGAAGAAAAAGTCCATGATCAGTAAAGATGATATGGAGATGTATTAAAGTCAGAAGGTTGTCTCTATTGACTATTTAGAAGACAAAACAGAAACTTCACTGAGCAAGATTAGAGGAAGTGAGACCCCAAGCAGCACTGAATGCAGGTGACATAAAGACCCTAAGGAAGCAACCCAAGCTATGAATCAGGATATTCATATACTTCCCACAACCATTATCAGAGCTCTAGCTGCAGCACTGCTCCTTATTGTATGCCTAATGTTTTTGTTAATTATTGATAAATAAGTATTACCAATAAAATATTATAATAGAGAAAACATCCATTTCCTAAGGAAAAATGAACCTCATTCAAATTATTTGCATTATGAACTAGGATTAATGAGTAATGACAAAAACAGAAGTTTTACTTTTCAACATACTTTCCCAATCATTGTATACGGTGCTCATAAACTCTGATGAAATAGGCAGATAAGACACTAACAGAGAGGTTATGTTATCTGCACCTCCCATGGATTCACAGCAAAACAGGAGTCGAGCCCAAGAAGGCTGATTCCCAATCCTGTGGTTTCCTAATCCTGGCCAAGGATGGCCGCCAGGAAAACCACCGTGACCCACTTATTTTATTTAACCAGTTCCAGAGTTCATCTATCAGATGCTTTCTATCTGATTTGCTCTGATGAATTCCCACACCTGATTGTTCAGCAATCAAAACACTTAAGTTCTTAAATACCTATTACATACTTTATGAAAAGGTTTCATAGTAGCATTTGCAACAAAATCATCACCTTTCTTTTCTTTATGATGCATGTTCCCTTTTGCATGTTATAAGAGGAATATAAAACAGACTAGCTTTACATCAGGCTTTTGCATGTCTAAAGTCACAATCTGGATAACTATGTTGAGGGTAGATAAGACAGGCTGCTAACGAGTGCTGAGGAACAATTTATCACAACTGAGATCTCCACATATTCCATTATTTTAAAATCTGAATTCAGGAATCAGGAAGGATGCCAGTGAAGTCTTTAACCTATTTGCCATTATGTGGAAAATGCCCAAGGCCCAACCCTGAGCAAACAGGCACTCCCTTGGTGGATGCCCACTGGTCCCATCTCTCACAGCCTGGTCTCACTACACCTCATCTCCGGTCACCCACATGCCCATGGCCACCTCAAGACAGAATACCTGTCTGCTTCCCCATCTAGTGCTCCACTTGTAGATTTGCCTTGTCTGAGTTCCAGCTCTGGTCTCTACTATTAGCACAAGCTTGAAAAGAAGCATTAGTCCACATGTTGGATGAGTAATAAATTTACACCAAAATCACAAGAGACGTAAAGAAAGTCCAGCAAAATAGTTTAATGGACTTGGCAGCAAGCATCAAGTAAAAATGTCTTGCTTTTCTTTTTAAATTTATTTTTGTTGATATTTGCTGCTGATATTACTCAGATTGCAGCTACAAACAAAGCCAAAGGACAGAGGAAGGAAATAGGGAAGGAATGAAATAAAGAAGAAAGGTAGCTGGCCAGGAAGCTCTAGCCTCACCTCTTCGGAGTTTTGCTCAAAACTACTGAGTTATACTTCCCTATCAATTAGTTTAGTATGTCAGTTCTTTAAGAATATCTTCCTAATAGTTAAAGAAAACTCAATGATATGGAGAGAATTTAAGAGACTATAACATCTGAATGGAGAGATTGAGAGGTAGCAAATTCCTTCACCATGACATTCTTAGATTTCAAAGCAAAACTCAAATTTGCTTATGAGTTGCAGGCAAAAATGTCATCTGCCATTCCAGCAAACAAATATTGCCCGCCAACAAGCCATCAGTCACAGCAGCCACCCCCACTGATATCTGCTGAGGAAATCAGGATGGAGAAAAACAGGATACAGGCCCTAGATAAGATGCATATATAAGGAATATCTTCAATGAGCCCAGCCTCTTGCACCTTCCCACACACAGGAAAGCAAAAACCATTAACTTGGGGTATCTGCTTTTGTGACTGGCTGTAATCTTTTGATGTTTGACTACATGTTTTGTTTTCTCCTGGCAAAAACTCCTATACTGTACATCCTGGCTCTTTCCTTACCTCTTTAGAACTGTTCCGCAGAGCTATCTGAAAAGCTGTCTCCTGGGCTATAGTCCTCAGTAAGGTCCCCAAATAAAACATACGTTGCAATTTTAGGTTGTACATTTTTCTTCAGTCAATTGTCTTCAATAAAAGTTCTTGTAATACTCATCCTAAAAGAAAACCACTACATTCCTCCCATCACGTTCTGAGGTTAGAGTATACCCTAGCCTCTTTGGTAATCCATAAACTTTTCTCTGAAGCCAGATTCCCCAGGTTCAAATCTCAGTTCTGCCACTTGGGACAAAATACCGTCCCTTCTCCATCACTTACTATCTTGAGTATGTGATTGAATCCTTTTTTGCCTCACTTTCCTCATCTGAATAAAGATAACACTATAACCTACCTCATAAAGTTTGTGAAAGGATTACATGAATTAATGTACATAAGGCACTTCAAATGATGCCTGACTTGTAAATAGCACACACAAACTGTGTGCTATTACTACTTCCTCTTAAGAATGAAGACATCCTATAGGAGCGCAATCTCAACAAGCACTGGTTATGCAAATACCAATCACAAGCCTCAGGAAGAACAAAAGGTAATGGTAAAACACATTCCACCAGGTAATTTTAACCAGTGAGCTGTCATTTCATTTCCTTTTTCTTCCCTTGATCACCCTTTTGATCTAGAGATACAAAAAAAGGTGATGAACTTGTAAGCTGAGCAATAAGTAGGAATCAGGAAATTTACAACTGGTGCCTTCCAGACTAGTCAGCCCCTTACTGGGGGAATGCTCCACCTGGCACAGCACTGCTTTGTCACAGGGCTCAACCTCTCCCCTGCCTACTTACTCCCTGGTTACAGAAGCACAGAGGAATGCAAAGAAGTCTGTGCCAGAGTCAGCAAATTTCCAGGGCTCTAAGATACAGCAGAAAGGGCAATCAGAGAATCAGATCTGGGAATCAGGGCTCTCATCCTGCTCTGAGTGACCTGTGATGAGTCACCTGAATTTGCCCTTCTGTTTCATCTACAGAATGAGAATGCCTATGCTATGTACTTCATAAGATGTTGTGAAAATTAGTTGAAATAAGGCATGTGAAGGCATCTTGAGAAGTATAAAGTACTATTAAAAAGTTTCAATAATAACAGCTAGTATAGCGTGAGTTATCAGTGAAGCAGTGAAGTTGCTCAGTCATGTCCAACTCTTTGTGATCCCATGGACTGTAGCCTAGCAGGTTCCTCCATCCACGGAATTTTCCAGGCAAGAGTACTAGAGTGGGTTGCCATTTCCTTCTGCAGGGGATCTTTCCGACTCAGGGATCGAACCCAGGGCTCCCACATTGTAGGCAGACACTTTACCATCTGAGCAACCAGGGAAGCTCAGCATTAGTATAGCCTTCCATAAAATTAGCAGATGTTACAAAAAATAAGTTAATTTTTACTAAAGTTAATTATCAAGGTTAATTTACCAACTGCAGAGTTAAGAAAATTCTCCAGACTTCTGGAGAATTTAGGATAGTGGTTCTCAACCCTTTCAGATTCAATATTCCCTTGTTGTAAACATATATCTTTGTAATACCTCCTTTACCATCCTGAAACAAAATTCACGTGAAACATAATTTCCAAAAAGACCAACAATAATGTAATATATATTGTAATATATAAATCTTGGCAATGACTAAACCAAAAGACAGTCAGAAACTTCCCTGTATATGGAAAATCATGGTGAATATAACAGGTACAAAAACAGGCTACAGAGTTGTGCTATATCAGACTCAAATACAACCAGTGTTGTTTGCTTTCGATGTCCTTTTCTGAAATAGTAAACAATCCTGAGCTCCAAACAAAACAAAATACAATCTTCCCTTCATTTACATGGTCACTGTATTCCTAAGATACTCAGTGTCTAGGATTATAAAATCACAACTACTTTGTATTTATCTGTAAAACAGAGTTAGGTCCTGAACTTAATTATAAACAGATTTTAAAGCTACAAGAATAAGAGGAAGTCCCAGGGAGCAAAGGACAACTCTTGCTTTTACAGAACAGATTGTGCATTGCAGGTTATCCATGACCTCTGGGCTAACTGGTGTGACAACATTCCCACAAATTTATAATTTATAAAATGTCTCCTAGGGAGCAGTACCATTCCTTTGAGAATCATGGCTATAGGGCTTCAGAGAGTCTTTAACAAGTTTATGTGGGCAGTGCTGAGAAAAAAAGTTTGCTAAATCAGAGAACACTTCCTAAAGCCCCTTCTGGAATGACTATTGAATCACTAATCACACTTTGGGAAATAATGGTATTCATCACTTTTCAAAATTGAATTCAATAGTAAAAGCATGGTGAGTACCTGCTACAAGAGAACAACAGTAAGAAGGCTCTGAAGATATGTTTTTCAGGAATGGAAAGCCTGATGCCTGGCTGCGCCTCTCAATTTTATCAGTAATACAGAAAATATAACACGTCTCCAAAAGGACAGAATACCCAGACCTAGACACAGAGCCTAAGTCATCAGTACCATTCAGAATAAACGGTATGAAAATTTTATACTTGGAGTACAGGTTGTTGCTTGGAAATTACTTCTATGGTCCTTGGATGTATTATATTTATTTTTTCAAGGTCTATAAGTTTTTCTATGCCTACTTCCCAAAAGAAAACAGGATTTGTAGATCAGTCCAGTGAAGTCTAGTGAATGAAGTGGGTAATCTTGGCTATTTTTTCACTATCATTTTATAAAAGTAAACAATGAAATATATGTATTTCCATTTTTTTCCCAAACAAGCAGGTTTTATATGCATTAAAAGATATGTTTAAGTTAGAAAGCCTACATTTTAGGTTTCACTTCTCCCAAACCTGGCTTTAACTCATAACCTAGTGATTACCAGAAAAATAAATAAAATCTCTACTATTCACGGCCTACTGAGGCTAAAATGCCCCAATCTCTACATCAAAGGAAGGAAATGTTAGTTGCTCAATCATGTCCGACTCTTTGTGACCCCACGGACTGTAGCCCACCAGGCTCTTCCATCCATGTGATTTTTCAGGCAGGAATATTGGAGTGGGTTACCATTTCCTTCTGCAGAGGATCTTCCTGACCCAGAGATCAAACCCAGGTCTCCCACATTGCAGGCAGACTCATTATCATCTGAGCCACTGGGGAAGCCCCAAATGAAGGAAATAGGCTCTAGTAAATAATTACAAACAAAGACACCTCACCCAACCTGGAGCCTTGGAAAGGGTTTCTTGAAGACTAGTAAGGAGCCAAAATTATCTCCTTAGTTACACTGTCAATACATTCTTATTTCAACAGATTGTAACATAAGTGTGAGAATAATGCTTCTGATTTTAAGTACTTACCATGCACTAGTGCCACCTGGTGGACATTTTTAAACTACAGCTTAAAATGATTAAGAGTTTGAGGCCTTCTCCATTAACTTAAAAAAAGGTAGAAAAATAGACTTCATTATTTGGCAACATACTTTACCTCATAGTTTCTATAACTTGAGGACCAATGCATTAATTCACTCCTATGAGATTTAACTGTTAACCTAACTCAGGGTCACTTGCAACCGGGCCACATTTCATCTTGGTCCAGGTTTGTAAAGGGGTTGCTCCTTGGAAGAAAAGCTATGACCAACCTAGGCAGCACGTTAAAAAGCAGAGACATTACTTTGCCGACAAATGTTCATCTAGTCAAAGCTATGGCTTTTCCAATAGTCATGTATGGATGTGAGAGCTGGACCATAAAGAAAGCTGAGCGCTAAAGAACTGATGCTTTTGAACTGTGGTGTTGGAGAAGACTCAATCTTGAGAGTCCCTTGGACTGCAAAGAGATCCAACCAGTCCATCCTAAAGGAGATCAGTCCTGAATATTCATCGGAAGGACTGATGTTGAAGCTGAAGCTCCAATACTCTGGTCACCTGATGCAAAGAACTGCCTCATTGGAAAAGACCCTGATCCTGGGAAATTATTAAAGACAGGAAGAGAAGGGGGTGACAGAGGATGAGATGGTTGGAGGGCATCACCAACTCGATGGACATGAGCTTGAGCAAGCTCCAGAGTTGGTGAAAGACTGGTAAGCCTGGTGTGCTGCAGTCCATGGGACTGCAAAGAGTTGGACACAACTGAGAGACTGAACTGACTTTAAATAAGTTATCACATACATAAAATAAGTATTTGCAGTGGTGTTGCAAAGCAAATTCAAATGAAATGGGCAAGAACTGAGCACAGTGTTTATCCGAATCTTTAAACCCACTTTAATTCTTTAGTGAGAATTTAGAAGATCCAAATTTTAGATGGGTTTCCCAGGTAGCTCAGCTGATAAAAGAATCCACTTGCAATTTAGGAGACCCCGGTTCAATCCCTGGGTCGGGAAGTTCTCCTGGAGAAGGGATAGGCTACTCATTCCAGGATGCTTGAACTCCCTGGTGGTTCAGACGGTAAAGAATCCACCTGCAATACAGAAGACTGCATTCAATGCCTGGGTTGGGAAAATCCCCTGGAGGAGGGCATGACAACCCACTCTAGTATTCTTGCCTGGAGAATCCCCATGGACAGAAGAGCTTGGCGGGCTACAGTCCATGGGGTCACAAAGAGTTGGACATGACTGAGTGACTAAGCACAAATTACAGGTATCAGTGGTCCTGCCTGAACACGATCCAGAGAAGCACAAGCTTTAAGGAAAAAGAATTTATGGTTATAACTACGTCAAAATTAAATACTTCTGTTTAACGAAGGATATTATTTGCAAATTTAACAGCTTAATATAAGGAGTAAAGATATTTGTAATTTCTGAAACCAGTAAGGACTACAAGACATTTCATCAAATCAACACACAAGACAGAAAAATCAAATAATGGGCAAAGAATATTAATAAGCACTGACCAAAAAGGGATATGATTGGACATTCACCATTTCATTAAATAAATATAATTAAAATGAGAGACCGCTTTACACCTATCCGGCTGGCAAAAAATTATTGAGAAAAGTCTGATACTAGCAAGTGCTAGTGAAAAGCATGAGGAAGGAAACAAAAGCCCTCAAGTATTGCTGATATAAAAGAAATCTGGCAGTGCTAAGTATGCATATACCCCACAACCCAACAGTCATGTTCCTGGTTAAATTAGCTACTTATTACTATACAACAAATTACCCAAGATTTGCTTAAAAGGACAAATATTTATTATCTCAAAGTTTCTGTGGGTCAGGAATCAGACGTGGTTTAGCTGAGTAGGGTCTCTCAAAAGGTTGCAATTGGGCTTCCCCAGGGGCTAGGGGAATCAACCTGCCAATGCAAGACACAGGTTTGAACCCTGGTCTGGGAAGATCCCATGTGCTGTGGAGCAACTAAGCCCGTGCACAACTACTGAGCTTGTGCTTGAGAGCCTGGGAGCTGCATTACTGAGCCCACATCAAACAACTGCTAAAGCCCATGCGCTCAAGGACCTGTGCTCTGCAACAGGAGAAGCCATTGCAATGAGAAGCCTGAACACTGCAACTAGAGAGTAGACCCTGCAACTAGAGAAAGCCCACAGGGCAACAAAGATTCAAAGCAGTCAATAAATAATAGTCAGCTGGGGCCGCAATTACCTCAAGGGTAACTGGGAGAAACATCTGCCTCCAAGCTCACTCACAAAGCTGTTGCCAGGTCTCAGAGCCTAGTTAGTTGTTGGTCAGAGATTTAAGTTCCCTGCTGTACGGACCTCTCCATGCTTCCCCCAAAGAAGAGAGAATGAGAAATGGCAGGTAAGACAAGGGTCAGATCTTTAAAAATCTCTTCTTGCAAGTGGCATCTCATCACAATTGCCAGATTTTATTCACTAGAAGAGAATCGCTAGGACCAGCCCACATTAAAGGGGAGGAGATTACACAAGGTGTGAATATTAGGAGGCCAGGATCATTGGGAGCCATTTTAGAGGCTGCCTGCCACACTGGATATATACCCCAGAAATTCTCAAAAGATCAATGTAACAGTGATGAGACCGTTCATTGCAGCACTGTATGCAAAATAACTGCAGGCACCTTAAATGCCCATCAATGAGAAAACAGATGCGAAGAGAAAGGGTGATAAATGAGTATAGTAGTGAACCAAATTTATTTTACAGCAACATAGATTCACTTCAGAGACCTACTGCTAAGTATAAAAAAAGTAATAAAGAATTAAATTATCAGCACACTTATTTAAATTTAACCATGAATAACATTTATCTTTAAAGAATTTATGGGAAGTAGACACACATGGTAAGCGATGAGGATGAGAAAAAGGAATGGGCATAATAAATTACATGAACCAAGATCAACATGCTACTGAAATGAGTAAAATCAACTTAATTCTGTGGATCTAAATGCATTAAAAACAAAGCTCCAAAGACAAGGAGTAAAATGATTGCATCCCTCCAGTGCTATGCCCAAGCCCCCAAGTTCTTCCCAGACGCAGTTACTAATTATAGAAGATATGAGCAGAGTCATTGCACAGATTAGTTACCTGTTATTTTTCACACCACCTACCCTTCTATATGCTACTCTGAACATCTGGGGCTGGGAAACATCAAACAACATTTCTACGGTCTCCTACTAGGTGGCTTCTTGTTAGGCACTGAAGGGAATTGAGAACCTGAAGAAGCAGAAAGGCCCTAGCTTCCAATGTGTGACAGTTGCTGGTGGACACTTGCTGCTATGGAAATAGACTCCAGATGAGCAGCCAGTGCAGAATCATCAGCCTCTAGTTAAGTGACACCACTTTAGCAGACCCTGGTGTTTTCAGGGGTACAACAGCAGGTCAACTCAAAGGCAACACCACCTGCACTTCTGATCTCTTCTGATGCACTTCTGACCTTCATCTTCCCTTTTCCTGCTCCAGGCCCCTTGTCTTCCTTTTTGCACTTTCAGCCCCTTTATGTCAGTACAGTGTACATACCATATGAAAAATACTACACTTCTGTAATATTATCTTCACGATCACTGGACACAATTTTAAACAACCAAATTCCCATTTTACAGATAAAGAGATTGAGTCAGAGAAGGAAAGTACCTGCCTGAGGATCACAGCTGGGATGTGAACTCAGGACATCTGGCTCTTCTGTCTATTCTCTTAACTATATTCTACACTTCCTTTCACACACATATAACTAGACACGTGATGCCATATGAAAAAAAAAAGTGACTATGGTAATAAAGACAGCTGAGTATCACCTGTGGGCCTTTAAAATAAATATTTTAGTATCCTCATACTTTAGAAAAAGGAAAATATTATAAAAGTTATACAATAAAGGATGTGACCAACCTCCCCTCCTTCTTGATAGACTCATTCATATGCTTGGGGGTAAATATGGTTCCATAAGTCATGCTACATGTCTGACGCTAACCTTTCCATGGTAATAATATCTGACAGCAAAGGAGAATGTTACTGTGAACATTTGTATTAATAGATCTGAACATTCCTAATGGAAAGAACACTTTTTAATTTAACACAAAAGTATCCCTGGATTGCCAAAACTGAAAACTGCTAGTCCTCATTAGTTGCCTTCTGCCTAATAATAACCTCAAAATGGAGATCCTCTCTTTTCCCTCACCTAAAATCCTCCTCTTCCCTTTTCCTAGTAACAGCAATAGCAAAGGGTCCTTTTGTGGACTCTGATAATTCCATTAGGTGGAACTAAACACACACACACAAGCACCCTCTCTTCTATCACATTCTTCTCTAAAGAATGTTATCAAAAAATGAATAAACTGCCTAATAAAACGTGTCAATATTCACTTAAATTTCTTTCAAATAAATCACCTGATTTATTTATTATTATGATTTACTATTGGTGGCTCAGTGGTAAAGAACCCACCTGCAATGCAGGAGATGCAAGAAACACATTACCTTGGAGGAGGAAATGGAAACCTGCTCCAGTATTCCTGCATGGAAAATTCTATGGACAGGGAAGCCTGGTGGGTTACAGTCCATGGGGTCACAACGAGTCATATACAACTGAGTATATGAGCACACACACACACACACGATTTACTATTAAAGAATCATTTCTTTTCCTCTAATATTAGCTCTACCTAATGACTCAGACAATAAAGAATCTGCCTGCAATGCAGGAGACCTGAGTTCAATCCCTGGGTCAGGAAGATGATATGGAGAAAGGAATGGCAACTCACTTCAATATTCTTGTCTGGAAAATAGCATGGACAGAGGAGCTTGGCAGGCTACCGTCCATGGGGTCACAAAGAGTTGGACAGGACTGAGCAACCCACACTTTCACTGTTAGCTTGTATACATGGCAATGCTTTTAACTCTCAAGTTTTAACTCTGAAATAATAATCTACTTACAGGAAGTAGCAAACACACACACACATATATATATATATTTTATATATATATATATATATGTATATATATATATATATACACACACACACACAGGGAGGTCCTGTGCATTCTTCAGCTACCCTCCCAGCATGGTAACACCTTACATAACTGTAGCACAGGACCAAACCAAGGAAACTGAGACAATCCATAGAGCTTATTCGGATTTAACCAGTTTTACAAGCATCTGGGTACATATATGCGTGTGTGTGTGTGCACACCTGTCTGTGCAATTGTATCACCTGTGTAGTTTCATGTGACCATCACCACAGTCAAACCACGGAACTCACATTGCCATGTGCAATCTCAGTATAGCCACACCCAACCTCCACACATACCCCCATCACTAAACAATGGCAATCACTAAGCCATTCTCTTTATAAATGTGTTGCTTAGAGAATGTTATATAAATGGAATGACACAATTTATAACCTTTTGGGACTGACTCTTACCACTCAGCATAATTCAAGATCCATCCAAGATGTTGTGTGTGTCAAACAGTTCATCCCCTTTTATTGATGAATATCCCACAGTATGAACGTACAAGTTTGTTTATAAGCAACAATTTTTAATTTTGTAAAAAAAATACTTGTTTTTCTCTAACAAAATCTTACATGGAAATCAAATATCTAAATAAAAATGAAGTTGCTAGCTTGAAGCATGAGTTGGGACAACCAGAGCCAGGTCTTCTTGGCCTCCTCCCCCATCTGTTCAAGACACCATTATTTAAACCAGTAAAGCCTAAAAACCAGGCAGGAGAATGCATGGGAATGAACCCAATAAAATTTTGATATCCGCTCACAACAGTGAAAGTAGCAGAAGAACTCAGGCTGCTTTAAGGGAATCTACAGGATTATACCCCCATCATCTTAACTGTAACCCTATGTGACGAGAGGAGGGAAGGGAGACTGCCTGTTTCTACTCCAGAGAAAGTACTGTCCATTAACAACTACTTAATGAAATGAATTTTAAAGATGAGACCATCAGTTAGCTATTGCCAATAATACTCCATAAGAAACCACTCCAAAACTCAATGGCTTGACAATAATCATTCATTCTTACACTTGGCATTAACAGTTATTCAGAGTGACACTGCTTCAGATGTTCCATTCTGAGCCCAGCTGAGGAGGCAGAGACTACCAAGGGCATTTCTCCTTGTGGTGAAGATAGAAAGACAGGAACACAAGTGCAAATAAGCAAAGGCGATTTCATCCTATCTTCTTACCATATCCACTAACACCTCACTGCCAAAGCAAGGCACACAGCCAAGTCCAAAGTTAAGGAGCAAAGAAACACACTCCATCACCATGAGGAATGGGGAAATAGAACACTACTTATTACCTACAGAGGAATTAAGAATTGTAACCAGTAATTCAATCTACCACACTCAGAAGACTTGCTATCTCCCTAAATGTTTCCTCCATCTGACTGTGCCTTTGGTTAAGCCTTTTTGGTTCCTAACAAAAAGGAAAATACTCTCAGGACTAACACTTAACTCCATAACTATTTATTCATCCTTTACTATGAGTATCAGACCATTTCCTATGAAAAGAAAGAAAAGGCCAATGTGACTAGGGACGGTAAAGAATAAGGGACAGGGGAAACAACCCCAAACAAACTTTTTGCAATACACAAATCTGCTGAGGATCAGAATCTATGTATTCTTACAAAAGTGAAAGGCAAAATGTCACAGAAATACAGTCAGAGATGTAGAAAACAAATTTATGGTTACCAGGTGGAAAGGTGGGGGTAGAGGGGGAGGGATAAATTGGGAGACCAGGACTAACACATACACATTACTATACATAAAATAGATAACTAAAAGACCTACTGAATAGCATGGGGAACCCTATACTCTGTAATGGCCTACACGGGAAAAGAATTTTAAAAAAGAGTATATATGTATAATTGATTTGCTTTGCCATATAACTAACACTAACACAACACTGTAAACCAACTATTCTCCAATTAAGAAAAAAAAAAAGGCAAAATGCCAAAATAGAACTCTACAATCAGAACACAGATATTTTTAAGATCCTCTCTGAAACACAGAATACCACATCCCAGGCTGTTCATAGCATCACCATCCCAGGAATCTGTCTCACAACACTCTGCAGAGACATCAACAGCATTCATTTATGCCGACACTCTAGAATCCAGATGAACACGGATTTATCTCAGCCTCTGTCAAGTAGTCTGCACTTCAACATTATTTCTGATCTAAATGCATAAACAAAAGAGAACTATCAGACATACTTAATACTTTCTGAATACAGCCCAACAGTTTATACTTTTGATTAAAGGCTACCTTCTCTGAGTACATCATCTGTACTTCTCTGTCCACATGACCATTTACAAATACCATTTGTGCTATTATATACAATGAAGTACCCTGAAGGAAGATAACTATTTACTGTGTGTGGCACTTAACAGTTCGTGATGATACTACATCAGACTTCTGTGGTTAACTAATTATAATCAGTACTACTCAAATTTTATCAAGCTTACAATTAGATGCAGGTTTTGTTTAAGTAAAATGAGGTCTTGACCAACATAAATAAATCCCATTTACTGCCTCTCTAACACTATTCATATCTGCTTACTTTCTTATTTCATGGACAGACTTGTAAATAATTACTTAAAACAAAACTATGCCCATTTTTTAAAATACTGACTTCAATCAAATCATACTACTAACTACCTGAAGACTATGCATTGCACTCGCGTTGCCTTAAATAAATGCTAATTAGAAAAGTCTAGTTAGAGAGACAAATACATATAAAAACAGTAACAATAACTTAGGAGGCATCTATAAACTAAAGAGAGATGATAACTGCCCTAGAAGTTCAACACAGAGATCACTGTGAACTGGGCCTCACCACCTTAAGTCCAGAAAATATTAAGTGAAAAGAGTAAACAGGTCAATCATTAAGAACAGTTAGATTTTAAGAGACACTCCTAAAAACTGTGCCATACAGTATCATTCTGGAGAGTACTTTTTGTAAAATGTGTCCTGAGATTCTTATATGCTCTTTGACAGCAATTTCATTCCTAAGAATGTTAAAACAAAGATTGTTATAAGGAAAAAATGTGGCAACAACCAACTTCAGAGGCAGGATAATTAAATGTTGGCATATCAATCTACCAATTGTCTAATGCTGTGCAACAAGAGCAAACCTTAAGTGGCATGGAAGCTCATTGCTCACATGGCAAGTTAGTTGAGGCTGGTTCACCAGTTCTGCTGATCTTAGCTGGGTTTGTTCAATGTATAGGGTAACTGGGGCAACCCGGTCTATGCCACCTATATCTCTTCCTCTGACACTCATCCAGGCATGTTTTCACAGTTAAGACAGAGGCACGAGCCTCCTGAGCCCTCAACTCAGAACCTCATTCTAATGACCAAACCCAAAAAGTAGAGGGCACTACAAAGTTACATCAGGGGTCAACAAACTATAGGCTACAGGCAAAATCTGATCCACTACCTGATTTTTTAAATAAAGTTTTATTAGAATATAGACACTTCCTTTCATTATTTCCCATGGATTTTTTAATACTATAACTGCAGTGTAGTAATAACAGAGACTGTACAACCTAAAAATACTTAAATGTTTATTATTAGGTCTTATTGTGAATTACAAGATAAAGGGAATGGACACAGGGAAGAGTAAAGAATTAGGACTATTTTCATAATCCACCAGTGGAACATGTTTTATTATTAAATATGTTTAAAATTTTTTAATGGTTTATAAAAGGTTTATAAAACAATGTTAATGTTAAAAAGAAAGGAAGGTACAAAAATATAGATAGTATGATCTCACCTCTACAGTAAATACAAGTATCACAAATAATTCATATATATAATCTTCATATAAATATTTAAAGGCAAGCCACTGATAAAAATATTTTCAAAACACGTATCTTATAAAGGACCTTTATACAAAATACACAAAGAATTTTTAAAACTCAAGAATATAATTAACACTATTGTATGTTATATATGAAAGTGTAAATCATAAGAATTCTCATCACAAGGAAAATTTTTTTCCATGCATGTAATTTTGAATCTATATGAAATAATGATGTTCACTAAACTTATTGTAATAATCATTTCATGATGTGTATCATTATACTGCACACCTTAAACATATATAATGCTGCATGTCAATTATATCTCAATAAAACAGGGGAAAAAAACTCAATTTAAAAATGGGCTGCCAAAGGCAGATATCATATGATATCCTTTATATGTGGAATCTAAAACAAAAATGATACAAGTGAACTTGTATACAAAACAGACATAGATCCACAGACACAGAAAACAAACTAATGATTATCAAAGAGGGCGGAGGATAAATTAAGTGCTTGGAATTAACATATACACACACTACTATATATAAAACTGATAACCAAAAAGGACCTACTGTATAGTACAGGAAAGTATACTCAGTATTTTGTAATAACCTGCAAGGGAAAAAAATCTGAAAAAAAAGATACATATGTATATATAACTGAATCACTTTGTTGTACACCTGAAACAAACACAACATTATAAATAAACTATACTTTCATTAAAAAATGGGCCAAAGACCTGAACCTCATTATATACAGAAGATATACCAGATGGCAAATGAGCAATATGAAAAGACACTAATCATCCTTTTGTCAACAGGGAATTGCAAATTACTACCATGAAATACCACCATGCACCTATTAGAATAACTAAAATCTAAAAAACGAACAAAACCAAAGGCTGGCAAGGATGCAAAGCAACAAGAACTCTCATACATTGCTAGTGGGAATGCAGAATGCCACTTTGGAAGACAGTTTGGTAATCTCTTCCAAAGCTAAACATAGTGTTACTGTAACAGCCAGCAATCTTGCTTCTAGGTATTCATCCAACTGACTTGAAAACCTTTTTCAACACAAAAACCTGCATACAAAAGTTTATAGCAGATGTATTCATAATAACCAAAAGCTGGTAAACAAGATATTTTGACAGGTGAATGAATAAAGTACGGTGCCTCTATACTAAGCAATATTATTCAACAATAAAACACATGCACTAACAAGGCACAAAAGACAGAATAACATTAAAGACATATTGCTAAGTGAAAGAAGCCAGTATACAAAAGGCTACACATGATTGCAATTACAGGACACTCTGGAAAGGCTAAACTATACAGATAGTAAAATGATTAGTGGCTGCCAAAGGTATTGGGTTCAGGATGAACAGGTGAAGTACAGGGGACTTTTATAGCAGTAAAACTATTCTGCATCATACTATAATGGTGACTAGAAGACATTATGCATTTATCAAAACCCATAAAACTTTATAGTACAAAATGAACCTTAATCTAAGAAAATTTTTAAAAATCATTTAGGAAGTCAGGGGATTAAATGCAGACTGTGACAAGAGATTCTAACTGTATTACCAATATATAGAAATTTAAACTTCACTGGAGATGCGTATGTGCTCAGTCAGCCATGTTCATCTCTTTGCAACCCCATGGACTGTAGTCCGCCAGGCTCCCCTGTCCCTGGGATTCTCCAGGCAAGAACACGGAGTGGGTTGTCATTTCCTACTCCAGGGGATTGTCCCAACCCAGGGTTTGACCTTGAGTCTCTTGCATCTCCTGTGCTGGCGGGCAGATTCTTTACCACTGGGTGAGCCACCTGGGAAGCCTATACATGTATACTGGAATAGAATAATTAGATAAATGAATGGCAGATGAGAGGACCAGAGTTTTAGGCTGTTTTGTTTTTTTACTATTGGAGGGGAAGTTTACAGATAAACAATGGAAGTCAGACAGATCTATGAGGTAAAGAATTAAGAACTGGAGATAATATGAACTCATATTTAGCTTAATATAGATATAAATAAGTATAAATATTAATACACAGGCTACTATAAAAGCATTTTTTTCAGTCACTCAAGGCCTGAAAGAAATGACACCCAGTAGCAACAAGCATACCTTGTGCCTAGATAATGACTTTTAAAACCATTTTCCAATAAATAGAACCAGAATTTATTGGCAAAATGGCTGATTCTAAAGCAGTAAATATATACAATCAGTCTGCAGTGTCATAATTATAGTGGCAGAGAAGGAGAATGTGAAGGGGGAAGGAGACAAGGAATGGGGAAAGGGGAAGTAGAGAGAGGGAAAGAGGAGAAAGGAGAGGAAAAGGAAAAGAACCACATATACAAGCCGGGTGTCAAAGGAAGACCAACCAAAAGAACTACAAATAGCCGAAGCTAGAAAAACTCAAACAGCAAAGTACAGTAGTATTAGCTAATAACCTCAATATAAAATAAGTACTCATGAGTCCAGGTTGCTCTAAATAAATGACTGAACTAGTACAGCTGTCCCTGGGAATCTGCAAAGGATTAGTTCCAGGACACCCCACAGGCTCCAAACTACAAGGATAAAGGGCATAATATTTGCACATTGCACACACCATACTGTACACTTCAAATCATTTCTAGATTTCTTTAAAATGCCTAATAAATGTAAAGTGAAAGTGTTAGTCACTCAGTCATGTCCAACTCTTTGCAACCCCATGAACCATGGCCCACCGGGCTCCTCCTTCCATGGCATTTTCCAGGCAAGAACACTGGAGCGGGTTGCCACTTCCTTCTCCAGATCTTCCTGATTCAGGTATCAAACCCGGTCTCAGGCATTACAGGCAGACTCTTCACCAGTGAAGCCCAATGCAATGTAAATGCTATATAAATCACTGTAACTTTTCCCCAATATTTTTTTACAAAATTTTTTAAAGTGAAGTATAGCTGATTTACAATGAAACACTATACTGAAAGTGAAAAACAGAATGGTTGTATGGGTTCAGAATGACCATAAGATTATTGATTGTTTACCCTCATTGCTGACTTGGAGCTATGCTCAATGCTGCTGATCAACATCACAAGAGTACTGTATTACATATTTCTAGCCCTAGAAAACATCAAAATTTGAAGTAGTTTCTACTGAATACACATCATTTTCGCACCATCATAAAGTTGAACAATCCTAAGTTGAACCACCATAAATCAGTGACCATCTGTACAAGCAGCATTGCTACAGAAACACAGTGCCTGTCAAGCCTACTTCAAATAACTCTGAAATATTAAGAGATCTTGTTTTACCAGAAGGAGTCCTCCAGCATGCCTCTTTCAAAGGCAATAAGGCAGCTCTTTCAAAATGTTATCAACTGATTATTCTCCTTAAGTAAACTACTTTTAAGTTCAGAGAGATAGTGAGACCGGTTTCTTGCTTTCATCAAGGCTCACCACCTTACTGCTCAAGTTAGTTTAACATGTGACAGAATTGATACACTGAGAATGAATAGCATACATCTGTGCTTTTTATGACACCATTTCCTGATTCCTTAATTCCTAGGATGACTCAACTGAGGCTGTTGAACAAATTGGTCTATTATTTGTAGGCAAATTGATCTATTTTTAGGAAAATTTGCCCCATCATGAAAACAAGCCAAAAGCAGACTGCACAAAGGCCCTGAATAAGGGAAACCCAAAACATGCTCAAAGAGTTACATTATCAGCATCCATGAATAAAATCAAATATAGAGAGGAGAACATGTGCAAAGGACACAGGAGCCAGACTGAGGGCATACCTACTAGCCAATTACAGGACATGAGCATCAGAAGAAAAAATTAACTCAACAAAAAATAAATAATCTGATTTTTTAAAGTAGGCAAAGGTTTTGAACAGCAATTTTATCAATTGAAGATATACATATAACAAGTAAGCATATGAAAAGATGCTCAATGTAATAAGCTATTTTGTGTGTCTGTGTGTGCCTGCTCAGTCACATCCAACTCTGCTACTTCATTAGGAAAATGTAAATTAAAAAGCCACAAAGCACACTATCTACTATCAAAATGGTTTACAAAAAAAAAAAAATGACATCAAGTGGTAGTGAGGATACACAGTAACTGAGATGCTGACACACTGCTGGTGGGAAAGCATGCGTGAGTGCTCAAGTCCCTTCAGTAGTGTGACCCCAGGGACTGTAGCCCACCAGGTTCCTCTGTCCACGGGGATTCTCCAGGCAAGAATGAATACTTGAGTGGGTTGCTATTCCCTTTGCCAGGGGATCTTCCCAACCCAAGGATGGAACCCACAACTTCTGCAGTGCAGGTGACCTCTTTACTTCTGAACCACCAGGGAAGCCTGGTGGGAAACTTTCAAAACGGCACAAATCAACTGGAAAACAGTTAAATACACAATTACTATGAAGATCCAACAAGCCAATCCCTAGTTATTTATCCAAGTAAAACGAAAACCTATACACAAATGTTCACAAGAGCTTTATCTCCTACTCATCAAAACCTGGAAATTCAAATGTGTCTCAACAGGGGAATGGATAAACTGTGGTACATCCAAACAATGTAACAGTATTCAAAATAAAAAGTAAAGAACTCTTGATATATACCACACCTTAGACAAATCTTAACTGCACCATGCTATTTGAAAAGAAGCAGACATACAGTATGATTTCATATTACATATTTTGGAAAAAGCAAAGGTTTTTCCTAAGGTTTCCTAAGGTTAAAAAACAGACCTGAAGTTGGCAGGGGTGAAGGAGAGGTGAACAAAGGGGTAGCAAAGGGAACTGAGGGGAGTTGGGGAGGATGACAGGGTATTTTTTTTTTATTGTAGTGGCAATTATAAGGATCTATACATGTTAAAATTCAAACAACTATATATCAAAGCATATGCTTCACCATTTATAAATTAATAAATTTAAAAAGAAAAATCAAGTTAAAATAACAACTGCAAAGGATCAAGTCCTTTAATCCCTTCAAACAGAAAACCAACTTAAAATAACCCAAGGTCTGATAACACCTGGACTAATCAACAGCATACATTTCATGATACAACCCAATGAGAATTTACCACCACATCTGGGGTAGTCCTGTTAAAAGGGCTTAACATAATTGTGAGGAAATATCAGACAAGGCTAAACTGAGGCCATTCTACAAAAACAACTGGTTTGGACTCCTCAAAAATGCCAATTACACCTTAAAAAAACCCAGGAACAGGTTCAGATCAAAGAAGTCCAATAAAAGAACTCCACACAACACAATCTTAGATAAGGACTTTATTATAGATGGGATAAATGATAAAATTCCAGTGTAGTCCATTGATTAGATAACAATATTATGTCAATGTTAATTCTCTGATTTTGATTTTTTTTTTTTTTTAAATATTTTCTTATTTATTTGGCTGCACTGGATCTACACTGTGGTGTGAGGGGTCTTTGATCTTCATTGCAGCACGCAGGATCTTTAGTTGCCACATGTGGGAGCTAGTTCCCTGACCAGGGCTCAAACCCAGGCCTGCTGCATTGGGAGAGTGGAGTTTTAGCCACTGGACCACCAGGGAAGTCCCTGATTTTGATTATTGCACTATGATTATGTCAGAAAATTCCTTGCTTTGGAGAGGAAAAAAACAATTATTTAGGGCGTTACTCATAAGTGGCTCAGGAAAAAAAAATAATTAAAAAGACAAAGAAAAAAAAATAAGGTTGTGTTTATATCTGGCAAATCTGAGTGACGGGTTTCCAGGAATTCTTTGTACTATTCTGCAACTTTTGTCTGAAATTATGTCAAAATTCAATTATTTTTTAAAATAAACATCCTTCAGGCTAAAAATAACAGATCAAGTTATCTAAAGGTAAGAATCACCATGAACACATTTAAAAAAATTAAGAGTCATGGGAAAGCTCTTGGTACTTACTCAAAACTGACCAGAGAACAGTGTCCTAGCACAAAGCCTGGAATTCTGGGTTCTACTGTGGCAAGGAACTAGCTTGATGCTGTTAAGCATCTTAACTACTGAAGCGACTCTCTCCCTTCGACTGCTTTCCTGCTCATCAAGGGCCTTTTGCCTATAAAATGGTAGCTTCATGTGCAGACCTGGCTATAAAAAATAATCATATTGATTTAGAAATTATTTATATTTATAAACTGGGTTATAAATCAGGTTTCTGTAGTTCTGATTAATACCAGCATTTCCCAAATCGTATCAACTCTGAGACATCAACAAGAGTATTTTGGGACCCATAAGCCTGGGAACTATCCTCTAAAAAGGCAGATTTAACAAGGCAGCTTTTCTTTTAGCTATATTCCCTCATCTTGTCACAGCCTTCTTTCAACCAACAGATTTCATTACTCATAAAGACAAAAAATCAAAACAAGTAAGAAACACTAATTCTATCTCAGAAAACTGCAAGAAACTTAAATATGACACAAACATAATCACTTCAAAGACACAAAAAAGGGAGAGATTGTTTTTATTTTCACGTTTTTTAAAGTCCTGACATAGAAGAGATAAAGACAGACCACAGGTAAAAACTTTAAATATGCAGACAGGAAAGAAGTCACTTTAGAAAGAACAAGGCTTTATTCATAACTTCAGGATTGAGTCAAATCTTAAATAGGAAAGTGTTCCATTCAGCACTTACTCAATTTCCTTATTTAGTGACATATATAGAATTTATGAGTTGGCTCTTAGTTCTGGCATGCTTAGTTATCTTGCTTATAGAAATAGGATCTTAATACTTCATTTTCAGAACACTTTAAAAACCAAACCAATGCTTTCCCTTCAAGGATATGGAAGATATTTCCTATTTAAATCTGATTCATGGTTTATAAAGCAAGAAGATCACTTATATTATTTCATCATCCATATGCTGGATTCTAACATTCTTTTTGATGGTGATGTGTTCAAAGAAACAAACTTCTAAAGACAGAATTCCTTCTCAATTTGTAAATCAAAATTTTAAAAGCAAAATCCTTGTAGAGACAGGAAGACATTTTTATAACATAGGCAGCTACAACACTAAGCTGCTGGCACAGACCAAAACAATTAAGGAATAAATTATTATTTAACCTTTCAATACTCTGTTTGCTATATAATTTGTAAATATTTTAAATATACCTTCTTCTGCAACAAAAAGAAAGATTATCCCCAGCTTAACAGCTTTTGAAGATGTAAATATTACAAATAAAAAAAGGTAACTTTCCTACAGAATATCCAATTATAAACTGAACTCCCAATTCTCCTATCCCAAGGATATAAAAATGATCTAAAGTAGATTAAAGTGCCCTACAAGTTCATATTAAAAATGACTTCATATGCTCTTCCACTAAAGCAATCAATATAAAAAGAATGTAAAAGCGTGTTTAGTGCTTGAAAGTTTAGGTAACCCCTAAGGAATCACAACTTGCAAGCCTTTAAACCCAGAGCTATACAATATGTGAAAATACTAATGTCTCATAAAAAAAGCAAGCCAATAAACATCTATTTGTAAATGGCCTAAATTTCAGTAATAATTCCACTCTCCTTAATCTTTTATCTAAAACTTCAAAGCCATCAACTGTTTTCAGTTCTTCAAGTGAGTAACTGAAATAGTTGCATCTATTCAGGTTTAAAACTAAATTTCTCTTCTTTCAATGTGAAGGCATAAACAGAACACACAGTAAAAGTATTTTGTCCAACATCCTGACCCTACAGATGTGGAAACCATATACAACATGATCTCATGTCATCATTGATTCACCTTCTCCACCAGTAGCATCTTGGGAAATGTGAAGGTCTTCAAGCATCTCAGCCAGACTAATTCGAGGTGCTCCTTCATCATCTGTGTCACTTTCCACAGGAATGGTTGAATCTAAGACAAAATATAAAGAGAACTTCAAATAAATACAAATAAGCAAATATGCAAACACCTGCCCTCCCCATCATTACTACTATTTAACCATATTATATCTATAGCACTTCTGTCACATTCAGAGCAGGCATTTAAATATGCACTAAATGACTAAACTTCCATAAATGTATGAAAAACTACCCATTTGTATAGGGGTCAGCAAATTGAGGGATCATGCTAGGATGCAAATTATATAATGTAGCAAAGTAAACAATACTTTGCCATTGTGAAAGTTTGGGATTTTTCTTTAGGGGGAAGATGGGTAAATGTTTATTGTATGTTTCAGAACATACAATAAAAGTTGTTTATGGAATCGAAGTTTAAGATATCAAGATACTCATACTGCAGTAATTATTTATTTACAGAAGATACAACTTAAATATTCCTCATTCACCAACCTTTATAAATGTTCACATTTTTTCTAATTGCTTCATCTTCTTCAAGATCTTCAAGGAAATCTTGGTATTGCCTACAGAAGGATAAAGAAACATTAAAGTATCTCTCCTTTACCAAAAAGTATGAAGTTAGTCTTCTTCATTTTCAGCATTACAAGGTAAGTGTGTTCCAAGTATTAACATTTTTAAAAATAATAACTGAAGATAAAATATGGATCTTAAATAAATACCAACAGGTTTTTGAAAAATATTTTCCTTCAAAATTACCTGGTTAATAAAAAACAATACACACTTGAATATAACTGAAAGTTGCTCAGTTGTGTCTGACTCTTTGTGACCCCAATCATTATATAGGCCATGAAATTCTCCAGGCCAGAACACTGGAGTGGGTAGCCATTCTCTTCTGCAGGTGATCTTCCCAGCCCAGGGATCAAACCCAGGTCTCCCACGTTGCAGGCAGATTCTTTACCAGCTAAGCCACAAGGGAAGCCCAAGAACACTGGAGTGGGTAGCCTGTCCCTTCTCCTACAGCTCTTCCTGACCCAGGAATCAACCAGGGTTTTCTGTACTGCAGGCAGATTCTTTACCAACTAAACTATCGGGGAATCCATACTTGAATATATAAGGTGACATTAAATATAAGACAATGAGAAGACCCCTTCATACTTTATCCTCTCCCCCTAAAAATGTATAGCCAAGTTGAAATACAAACATTTTTAAGACTATAGATGAAATGGTCAAATATGTACTTACAATATCTACTTAATATTATATATTTATACATATGTACTTATTTTAAATTACACTATGAGACTATGTTTTAGAAATACTGCTACCTCCCACTCACATTTCAAGACACAACTTTATTTAAACTTTTCATTTTCGTAGATATCAATATTATTAATGTCATCATTAAGGCCACTCTTCCAATCATCCAATAAATTTTTGAGAACACAGCATCTTCATTTCTCCTTAAATTGAAAACTAGTATATTTGGTATCAAAGAGCTGTTTTCTTTTACACTAAGTCCATAAGTACTCATTTGCTCTCTGTGATATCCACAAGGTTATCATTATACCTTGTGGATTATATTTTGGGACCCACAAGAACTCATTATATTTTCAAATGAATCATCTATAACGACACTGCAATTGTCAGATCACAAATTAGGAAAAAATAACTACATCTGTGGTAAAGGTTACTATATTTGCTCATCCTGATCCAAACAACATATTGATAAGAAAACAAAATTAATATTGAGTGCAAGAAGCAACTGTGTGGTGACTACTTCTTGATGATATAAAAACCATAAAGATTTATCAAAAAGATTTCCTTTGAGACAACATAAAGAGTATACATGAAGTGGGACCTTTCATCATCTGTATCCATGTTTTCCCTATCTCTTGCAAGCTCTTTCAGTTTCCAGTTTCTACGACGCTGACGTTTGGTACGGTCATAGCTCTTCTTGATTAATACCTAAAGAAATATTTGCAAAATTACAAAAAATGGGAACTAAGTAACAGGACCTCAAAAGCCAATAAAATTTTTTAAATGAAAGGTTATGGGAATGTCAGAAAGACCACCAAATGATGATAGTGGTTATAGCTTAAAGGAAAGGAGTACAGATCAAGAAGCAGTGTCAGAATTCTCAACATTTTTATTAACACACTTAATATTTATGAGAATGCATTTAGCCTTATGTGTATAACTGCTAAATTTACTAACTGAAATTTTCCAGTGACTGAGGCTTTTTTATATTAAAAATTTCATGTTTCTGGTGGTTTTTTTTCCTTCTGTTACATTTAAAGTTCAGTTTTCCGCTACCATTCATGTAAGTCATTCTGAAACATTATCAAAGGAAGACAATTTTTTCTCCCTCATATTCCTACTAATAAATACTTATAGACTACATATATATATTCACAACTGTATATCCTAGAACAATAAACTGAGGATAAAATAATTTCATAAAATCTTATAAGACCATTTTAATCTTCTCTTTACAACCTCTTTGAGAAATACCTATTTAGACTTACACCTAAACCATGTTTCTATTTCTTAACTTATAATTGATAAAAGCACAATTGGGTGATGAGGAGGGGAGTCCTTCTTATGCCACGACTTGATTTCTGCCCACAGCTAAAGAGATCAATATTTATTTTAAAACATTAAATTAAGCAAGCAGGAGATAGCCTTTCACATTTCACATTCACTGTTGCTCCTGATCCTCATGTTAAAAATAAACATATTTTTTTTTCTGGAAGTAACATCCTTTCTCTAAGACTTAATACTGTGAAGATTATTTTCAACTAATAATTATATTCAAACCTGAATGATGGTGTTAAGTTTAAATGCCTTCTTAACAATACATGAGGGACTTTCCTGGCAGTGGTTAAGACTCCACGCTTCCACTGTAGGAAGCAGGGGCTCGATCGCCGGTCAGGGAACTAATAAGATCTAAATGAGCTGCCGCCAAAAAATGAAGAAAAAGAGCATGAAATAAACTGAGCCTTAAAAAATGAACAAATAAAGGTCATCATTTTTAGCTGTAAATTTATTTCTGCTCTATAGATACTATCAAGCAATTTGAAAAAATGAAAGTTTGATGAGAAAACAAAAAAAATCAATAAATCTTGGATTTTGAGATTATCAAAGAATAATTACCTTAAAGATTTTGCTATTATAACTTAACTGCAATTTCAAAAGAAACCTCTAAATTATTTTCAAAAAATGTGAACTCATGCATCTTCCCTGTAACTGTTACATTAATCCTCGTCAACACAAGAAAAGGGAGGGGGAAATCTAAAGCCTTACCACATCTGGGACTCTATCTGATTTCATTTTGTTGACATGCTCATCATTTAAGTTACAGTTGACCAAATCAAACCTGAAATGAAAACAACGAAACAATTAATGACACACTTACTCTTTCCATGTTGTTTTATAAATGATCACCTAACAGTTCTTCCTAAGATCAAGCATTTAATATGCCTTCCCACTTCAGAAGTTGTGCAGTGAATAGGCTTCTACAGATCATAGTTAAGATAATAATTCATTCTATCTCTGAGTTTCACAAGTCATCCACTATTGCCCACCTTACCATACTCTTGTAAAAGAACAAAACAGATATATATCAGTCTAATGTAAGGATTCAGTTAGATGGCTCCATTTCATTTATAAACAACAAAAACAAAACACCCTTCATTCTCCAGTAAAAAGAACTGAAACCCCAAGAGCAAAAGTAATGTTTAAGGCAAGCTTTTTAAGTTCTGCATCAGAATGAGCTATCCTATGCCTATAAAGACCCCTTACATATACAGCTGCCATATTTTAAAAGTGAAATTTATTTTAACAGCAGCATATGTATAACAAAAAACCACTTGCTCCCCAAAAAACTATACACATAATCTTATCATACAATTTCAGGGATCAATTACTCAAAATCTTATAACAAATGACTCTAAGACAACGGCCAAAATGGAATAATTATAAGCTTCTGTCCAATCAGTAATTTAATTATCAATAATAAAGTGAGCTATATGGCTCCTAAGAATTCTTAAATTCTTTTTAGGATAAACAACTTTATTTCAGATAGCTCTGCTGGCTCCCAGAGAAAATTTGCAATGCTAGTGGGCAGTTTACAATAATATAAAATAATACAAACCCCAACACCAGGTCTCCAGGATTCAGAAGATGTCCCAAATGAGTGCGACAAAAATACTGTTTATCTGTATTCATTTCAGATGTTTTCTGTACCCAGACTTCCCCGAGGGTATGCTTAACAGGGAAGAAAATGAACTCTTCAATAATCTAGGCATAACTTAAAAAGCATCTCAAAGAAAAGTTAAATACAATGTTGATTTTGGTTTCTGATTTTCATTTTAAATTAAAAGTGTTTGACTTTCCACACCTCTGCTGCTGCTGCTAAGTCGCTTCAGTCGTGTCCAACTCTGTGCGACCCCATAAACTACAGTCCACCAGGCTCCGCCATCCTTGGGATTCTCCAGGCAAGAACACTGGAGTGGGTTGCCATTTCCTTCTCCAATGCATGAAAGTGAAAAGTGAAAGTGAAGTCGCTCAGTCGTATCCGACTCTTCGCGACCCCATGGACTGCAGCCTACCAGGCTCCCCTGTCCATGGGAGTTTCCAGTCAAGAATACTGGAGTGGGGTGCCACTGCCTTCTCCCCAGACCTCTGAAACACTGTCAAAATTACCAATTACTGAACTATGAGAAAAAAACTCATTAGTAATTCATAAAATAAATATTTTTGTTAAGATTTTATTCAAGGCTTCTAGAAAACATTAACACTGTCACCTAAAAGCAGACACATATGTAGAACTTTCAAAAGAAATTCACAGGGAGATCACCCAACAAAGACTGAGCAAAAAGAATAAAGTCTTAAGTCACGTACAACTCTCTGCAATCCCACAGACTGTAGCCCTCCAGGCTCCACTGTCCATGGGATCTCCAGGCAAGAATACTGGAGTGGGGTGCATTTCCTTCTCCAGGGAATTTTCCCAACCCTGCATCTCCTGCACTGGCAGGTAGATTCTTTACCACTGCACACCTGGGAAGCCACCTACTAAAAAAGCAGGAGAATCTTCATTTAAATACAGCAAATACCTTAAGTAACACCTTATGTTTTACACATAAGGTTAAAAACTCCAGAGTTCAGAGAAAATAATCTAATAATCCCAGCAGCACCACTGCCACAACAGCACCCAAATCCTCACCAAATTTTCTGAATGTCTACTATTTTGAGGCATAACTTTTTAAAAAACTATCATGGAAACATCATTCCAAGTTTGAACTTTTTAAGCAAAAAACCACTAAAGGCCCTTTCCAAACTGGAATTTTACAAGCAATTGTAAATGACATTTCAAATTTCATGGCTGAATTAAGTATAGACATGCCAATACCTTTTACTAACAAAAACAAGCCCAAGCAAAATGCGATTGAGAAAAAAACACTAAGAATTATAGACAGAATTAAAGAATCTCAAAGAGGTTAAAAAAAAGAGGTAAAGATAGAAGAAAAAACTGAAGTTAACAGACAGGTCCCGGATTTAGAAATCGGGGGCGGGGGGAGGGGAGGCGCAAATTACCACGGAAAGACTAAATTCTAACGATGTATTTTCTGAAAATAAAACAAAACAAAAACATAATATCTAGCTTTATATATGTTGGAGAGGAAGTGGTGGTGTTTAAATGATAAATGTTTGCTCTTAAATACTACTTATATAGTAGAAAAAATTGGACTTACATGCTTGAAGAAATACCTGATTTCAGATATTGGGGTAAGAACTACACAATGTTATTTTAGAACACCTAAATGTTGTGGTGTTATCCCAAAACGTAAGGATGCTTTCAGAGACTAGTAAAGAAAATCATGTCAAAGGATATAAGAATACACCTACAGCTATTAAGAAACTGAGTCAATAATTAATAATCTTTCAAAACAGAAAGCATCAGGTCCTGATGGATTCACTGGTGAATTCTAGCAAACATTTAAGGGAGATAGACCATACCTCTAGAATCTTCTCCAGAAGGCAGAAGCACAGGGAATATTTCCTAACTCATTGACAAGCCCAACATTACCCTAAAATCAATACCAGACAAAGACATTACAAGGAAAGTAAACTACAGACCAATCTCTCATGAACTTAAGATTTAACAAAATAGAAAAGAACTGTACACCATTACCAAGTGGAATTTAACACATGTATGCAAGGCTAGTTCAGCATTTGAAAATCAAGTTAATGGAGTCCATCAGTCACTACCAACACGCTAAAAATTAAAAAAAAAAAATCACATAGTGGTATCAATAGGTAAAAAGCATTTGACAAAATCCAACACTTATTCATGATAAAAACTCTCAGTAAACTAGAAATAGAAGGGAAACTTCCTTCACTTGATAAGAAGTATCTATTTAAAAATTACAACTAACATTATACTTAATGGTCAGAAACTTGGAACTTTCCCTCTAAGATTAGGTACAAGGCAAGAATGTCCCCTCTCACTACTCATTCGCAATATCCTACTGGAAACCCTAGCTAATACAAAAGATAAGGAAATGAAAGGTATATAGACCGGGAAGATGAAAATAAAATTATCTTTGCAGATGACACGGTCATCTACACAGAAAACTTAAATGGACCAAAAAGCTCCTGAATATATATATAGCAAGGTTACAGGATACAAAGTTAGAAATCAAAGTCATTTTCCTGTTTACCAATACAAAAAAATGATACTTGAAATGTTAAAACACCATTTCCATTAGCACCCAAAATTGAGATACTTAAATCTAACAAACTATGTATAAGATCAGTATGAGGAAAACTACAAAACTCTCATAAACAAAATCAAAGAACTAGAACAGAAAGATATTACATGTTCATAGACAGGAAAACTCAATATTGTCAAGATTTAAGTTCTGTCCAACTTGACCTACAGACTTATGTAATTCTGATCAAATCCCACGTTAAGCCACAGAGGTATAATATACAACATAGAGAATACAGTCAGTCATACTGTAATACCTTTGTATGGTGACAGATGGTAACCAGACTTACCATGATGATCATTTCATAATATTATGCAAATATCAAATCACTTGTATATAGAAAATAAACTCCTGTACATCAACTACGTTTCAAGTTTTTAAAGATCCCAATAAGTTTTTTTTGTGGGTATCAACAACTGATTTTAAAGTTTAAATAGATAAGCAAAAGATCCTGAATAGTCAACAAGATTTTGAAGGAGAAGAATAAAGTTGTAAGAATGATACTACCTAACTTTAAGACTTACTATACTGCTACAGTAATCAAGATGGAACAAAATAGAGTCCAGAAGTGTACCCACATAAATACAGTCAACTGATCTTTGACAAGGGAGCAAAGTCAACTCAATGGAGCAAAGACAGTCTTTTCAACAAATTGTGCTTCATCAACTGGATGTGCGCGTGCAAGCTGCTTTAGTCATGTCTGACTCTTCACAAACCTATGGACCACAGCCTGCCAGGCTGCTCTCTCCACAGGATTCTCCAGGCAAGAATACTGGAGTGGGCTGCCATGCCCTCCTCCAGGGTATCTTCCCAATCCAGGGATCAAACCCACGTCTCCTGCAACTCCTGCAGACAGATTCTTGACTGCTGAGTCACCAGGAAAGCCCGATCAACTGGATACTGGCATGCAAAAAGAGAAAGTCAATCTAGACACAAACCTTACATCTTCCACAAAAACTAACTCAAAATGGATCATAGGCCTAAGTGGAAAACACACAAATATAAAATTCCTACAAGATAACAAAAGGAAAAATCTAGCTGACCTTGGGCTTGGCAATGACTTTGTAAATAAAAAACAAAGGCAGGATCCATGAAGGAGCAGTGGATAAACTGGACTTCATTAAATTAGAAACATCTGCTCTATGAAAGACAGTGTCAAGAGAAGAAGAAGATAAATTATACTGGGAGAAAACATTTCCAGAAAACACATCTAACAAAAGATAAATACATAAATAACTCTTAAAACTCAAAAGAAAAAAACAATCTGATTTAAAAAATGGGCCAAAGACCTTAACAGACAATTCACAAAAGAAGACATACAGATAGCAGATAAGCATGAGCAAATACTCCTCATCATGTGTTATCAGGGAAATATAAATTGACAATGAGATACTATCATCCTAAACACGGATAAACCCAAAATCCTGACACCACCAAATGTTGGTGAAGATGTGGAGTGACAGGAATTCTCATATACTGCTAGTGGGAGTGCAAAATGATACCATCACTTTGGAAGGCACTTCGGTGGTTTCTTACAGAATTAAATATGCTCCTTGGTATTTACCCAAAGAAGCTGAAAACTCATGTCCACATAAAAACATGCAAAGAAATGTTTACAGTAACTTACTCATAACTGCCAAAACTTGGAGGCAACCAATATGTCCTTCAGTAGCTGAATAAGTAAACTATGGGATATCAAGACAACACTTTGCACTTACAAAAAAAAAAGCTATTAAGCCAAGACATGGAGGAACCTTAAACACACATTCTAAGTGAAAAAAGCCAATATGAAAAGACTATACACGTCCAATAGGAGAAGACTGTATGACATTCTGGAAAAGGCAAAACAGTATTAAAAAAAAAAAAAACACAGTGATTGTCAGGGGTTAAGAGGGAGTAGAAAATGCAGTCAGAGCAGAGCAGGTTCTAAGGGCAACGAAAATACCCCACATGATAGTATAATGATGGATACATGTCATTATATTAACACATTTGTCCAAACTCAGAGACAGTACAATACCAAGAGTGAACTGTAATGTCAAATATGTAATCATTTTGTCTGATTATAATATGTCAACATGGGACATAAATTGTATGTCCATAAATCTATTCATAAATTGTAACAAATGTACCACTCTTTTGGAGGGAGAAAGGCAATGATAATGGAGGAGGCTACCCATGTGTGGAGGGCAAGGGGTATACAGGAAATCTTTTACCTCCTCTTAATTTTGGTATGAACCTAAAACTGCTCTAAAAAAATCTTTCTCCAGATGATCTCGACCCAGGGATTGAACCCTGGTCTCTTGCAGGTGGATCCTTTATCATCTGAGGTACCAGGGAAGCCCCCACTCCCACCCTCCAAAAAAAGTAAAAGTTATTAAAAAAAAAAAAAAAACTTTTTTAAAGGACAGAAACTATTCTGAAGAGGCTGCTACTGGCTACATTTGAGGCAATCTGAGTAGAAGGGAGGGAGGCAGGGAGGGAAGGAAGGAGGAGGAAGAAGGCAGGAACAAAGGGAAAAAATTCAAAAATTTCAACGAAGATATCCGGCTATCAAACAATCAAACATTACTTGCCTCTTGATATATCACAAAAGGTACATATCATCACCTCTGAAATGTTATGACAAAAAAAAATTAACCTAAATTTAAACGAGACTTCAGATCCACTTTTAAAGGAAATAGATTACGAAGCAAGTTAAATAACATCATGAGGAAATGAGAATATAAATCCACAAAATAAATGCCTTAGAAAGTTGGTATCATAAAAAAATAAATTAGAAAAAAGAGTGGGTACTATTATTAATATTTAAGAGGTACAATATTCAAATTTAATGTACAGTCAGTCCCCAATTAGGTACTAGTTTGAACAAACCATAAAAGACACTTTGGGACAAATGAAGAAATTTGGCAAGCTATATAGTTGACATGTACAATAACACTTTGATGATGTAGCAAATGTTTCTAGGTTTTAGAGATGCATATTGAAGTATTCAGTATTTAGTGATAATATATATATATATTTAATTCAAAATGTTTGAAATTTTTTAAAAAGTGAGAGGGTTAAGCTTCTCATTTGCTCCTTCCATATGAAAAGAAATACTTTTTCATAGTAACATTTTAATATTAAAGAGAAAGAATTAACTTACCAGACAGTATAAGTCTGATAGTTTGCACCACAATGGCCACATGTTAAAGGCAAATGGCATACAAACACAAAACACATTTTTAACTGAATGTGGTGTTAGCTTATCTGGAACCACATTTTGGAATTACTAACAAATTAAAAAAAGGAGAGAGGGAGACTAAAACAGTAAGTTAGGATTAGGGGAAGGGGAACAGGATGGAACTTACCTTTTTTGATATCATTCCAGCACCTGCACTGCGTTTTATATCTCGGACTATGCTGCATTCCATAACAATAAACTCCTCGAGTTGTTTGGGATGGCATAAACTATTGAAAGGGTGACTCCAGAAAGTGTTCCCATCAATATCTGCAACTAAGAGGAAACACAGAACATTAAAGAAAGAACTGAAGTATTTCAAAAGCCATCAAATGTGTTAACTAGAAGTTGGTACAGTGAACTGGGAAGCATCACGTGAACAGAACAGAGTGGCAACACACACTGCAGGGGACGTCATTTATTCCTATACATCATCCCCAAATTGCCCAGAGAGTAAGAGAAATGCCAGGTGTCAAAAATTTCTTAAGTAGCTACTAATAAGTACCTTTAAAATAAGATCAGATCCAATCAGCTATATAGCTGTTTCATGTGCGGGCATTTTATTTGACACATTATCAGCCATCTTAGGTATTCAGTTCAGGGGAAATAAATTTCTACCTGACAGATGTTCATCCCAGTACTGCAAACAGAATTTTGACTGATGAATTCTAATTGATAAGGATAATAAATGACTTTCTAGAAAATATCAAAGTAAATTCAATGTTTTAGAACAGAAAACTTGTATTACAGTAAACATGTGAAAAAAATCAAGTAGGAGATGCAACCAAGTACTGTGAGACACCTATCAATATAGGGTCTTCTTTTAAGTCAAATGTCCCAAAGTTTAAAACGTACGCTCTACACTAAAATTTGATAATGAACTTAAATAATTGGTCATAAAAAATAAAAGAGGTAAATAAGTCCAGTTCAGTAAAAATAAATGGGATAAGACTAATAAAAACTTAAAAATTACAAGAAATTTTTCTTCAAAAAAAAAAAAAATACAAGGGCAATTTACCAAAAGTGTTAAAAAATTCCAGTGTTCTAAACACTGTACGGTATTAATTTTAACTAATTTTTTAAAACAATATTACTTAGAATACTTGATAAAATTAACATTAACAAATTATTACTGTTTTTCAAATAGAAGTGTCAAGGCAGTTTCTAAAACTTACCTTGTAGGGTACTTGGATCTATGAGGTGGATGACACTCGTTACTCGAATACATACACAAATCTGGTTCATGTTTCCCAGGCTTTGTGCCAGTTTTGGAGACAGACAAACAACATTATCCTAGGAATAAGAACTAACATTTAGTGTGAAGCAAATTTTAAATAGGAGTCTTTGATAAACATTCATCAATGTAAACCTGATCAAAGTGCATTTGATCAAACCAATATGTCATTTTTAATTCTATGCATCAACAAATGGCCTAAGAGAATCAGACCTTGCAGAAACAGAAAATAAGCTATACCTTCTTAAGATGGAGATAACTGTCTTAATAAAATGGCTTTAAAAAGTATTTTAAAGATCCTAGTCACCAAGCTATTTAGTTCATTTCAATTTTATTGACGTGTGAATGCTTGCTCATGACTCTGTGTTAATACAGTGTGACTTCATTTACTCTCCATAAAAATTTCAGAGGAGCTGGTATGTTCCTCCTTGTCTACATGTACCAATGTGTAATCGAAGATCTAATGCCCTGCCAAGAGCACACATGCCTATGTGTGCACCAGGACATACTAACACCGATGTGGCTATCTGTTTTTAAGCTGTTATTAAAATATAAAAGGGATCTGGATTATATTTTAAGCTCCATCTATTCATAATCATAGGCTGCCCCACTGAAAGGACATTCTATACATCTTTAATGGCACCTGGATCAGTCCTTTTTTTTTCCTGAGACTTACTAAGATTCTCCAAAGGTTAATGGAAAACCTTTACACTGTGTGTTCATTCAGATACCTATATGAATCACTGAAAGCACTTAATACACAAGGCCTAAATATGTCCTCTCACCTGGATTCACAGTTTTATTTTAAACTGGGGGTCTGCAAAGTAAGACCCTGAGGCAAATATCTTTAAATAAAGTTTCGCTGAAACACAGCCTCAGCCCTTCATTTACCTATTATCTATGGCCATTTTTGTGCAACAACAGCACAGCTGAGTAGTTGCAAAACAGACTATATAACCTAAAAACTGCAACTATTTCCTATCTGGCTGTTTACAAAAAAAAATTTGCTAACTCTGTTTAAGCCATCATTTCATGGTACTGCACTAAACCATAATTAGTGATAACAGATTTAAAGCCTTAGAGTCACAGACCCAGGTACAAACCCTGGCTTCCTTTTGTTGTTAACTTTGGGCAAATCATGTAACCTCCCCAAGCTTCAGTTTACTCATCTTCAGAAGAATGGTATGATTTATTCCAGTTGTTACGAGACTAAACAGGTGAAACATATTTAAGTACTCAGAAAGTACAGTTATGTAGAATGCTCACAATAAATTATAGCACTTATCATTATTAATAATTTAAACATGGACATGTTAAGTTCCTATGTGGCAGAGACATCTAGGACACAGTCCTTAAAACACAGTCTTCTATACAACAGATCCCCAGTAACTATTTGTTGAATTTTAATTAATTTGTATTTTTTGAAGCTGAGTTCTACCCTCGTACAATTAATGAAATGACAATTTTTGTCTTTAGAAAAAGAGATCAGATTTGCAACTACCAGAAATGGTGGGGGTGGGGGGCAAGGGGAAAGAGGAATTGGATGAGGTAGTCAAAAGGCACAACCTTCTAGGTACAAGATCAATGACTATGAAGAATACAATGTACAACATGATAAATATAATCAACACACCTGTATGTTATGTATGAAAGTTGTAAAGAGAGTAAATCCTAAGTTCTAATGAGGAGAAAATATTTCCTTTCTAATTTAATATCTATATAAAATAATGGATGGTCATTAAAAAAATAATAATCTATATCTTAAGTATTATTCAGATATTTTTAAAATCACAAAAATAATTCAATACCTTCCTTCCATAATATTCTTTAATTTTATGATGCCAAAATCCAGTTTGCACACATTCCACAAAGTGGCTCACTGGTAAGTAATTTCCTATATTCAAAGTTTCATAGAACTATCACGTGTCCACTAGGACTGCAAAGTTTAAGGAATATATGCCTGAAAAACTGCAATAAGGCCTTTTAATTAGTACACCAAAAATTTATAATTTTAAGCATGATTACTCTTAAACCTTTTTAACATGACTAAAATGTGTCAGAAATCATTAAGAAGTTATTCTAAATGTTTAACCAATCCCAGAAGGAAATCAGGAGCTAATAATTACATATAAACCAATTAAGGACACGGATTAATTAAATGAGAAAAAGTACCTTGCATATTGGAACAATTTCCACAGAAAAAGTGCTTTTGTAATTGTATGTATTACTATGGATATCCTGAGAGATCAGTCTCTGTGAGGCTTTGTATCTGTTAAGAGAAACAGAGTTAACCATTATAAAAAGGCAAAGGTCTTTATTTGTATAGTCTTGTGAATATAAATTTTCATTAAATCATCACAGTTCAAGGTCTGAAACAGCTTCCTGATGCCTGTTATGGTGAAGCCTCAGTTCATCCACTTCATTTATCAACTTTCACCAGTCTTATTGCACCCTCTGTTTTCAAGTTTACCCACTGAAAACCTCTACAACATGCCCATGGCTTGGACCAAGCAAGCCTACATAGATCACCCCTTAAAAGCCACCCTAGTGTCCACTCCAAGTCACTGTTCACACGAATCTCACCCTTCAGTATAAATTCTACTTTGAAAATTTCTCATTTTAGGGGCTTAAGTCCTTCCACATCCATAACGTTTCTCCCCAAAGTCCTTTAACCCTGATCTTCTTTTTTCTTAAATACATTGAATCAGTGGTTCAGGACTATACTGCTTACTACCGCAGACTGAGTCTAGCTCCCCAAAGATTCTTAATGTTCTTTGGCTAATATTTCCATTAAAGTAGCTAATCCAACAAATGCTTACTAATTGTGTAAGGAATCCTACTATAGTTCTACATATTTTAAGGTAAGTTGTATAAGCCTGATGAATGGATGTGACTTATGTTCACTCCCTGTTGCCTGGATTTAATCACATGTAAGTTTTAGAACATACCTAGTGGGGACAGTACACTGTAGAAATTCTACCATCTTCTGAGCATGTTGTTTTGAGGAATAATAGAAATCCAGACCATCTTTTAAAGAAAAAAGCCATATTAAAGTAACATTGCAAAGGTTTTCTTCTACTAACATGACTATATCAAAAATTAAATGCATATTAAATAATTAAATTATAATTTTCTTGCCATAGCACAATAGGAATGCCGTTATCACCTAAGACTTGTTTGACAAAAGGAAAGATAAATCAGACAAATGCAAACAAAACAAGATTCATAACTTAAACTTCAGACAAAATTCAAGGTCAAAAGGGAAGAGAAAAATATTAAACAGAACAAAGAAGGGTATTTTATGTAATAAACGGAACAATCCACCATGAAAACAGTAATGTATGTAATAGCATAGTGGTGAGATACAGAAATCATAAACTACAAATAAGAAAAAACTGACAAATGTTAACAAATGCAATCATTGAGGGAGACTAGTGTAAGACTATCAAGGCTCCTCTGTTCATGGAGACTCTCCACGCAGGAATACTGGAGTGGGTTGCCATGCCCTCCTCCAAGGGATCATCCCAACACAGGGTTCAAACCCAGGTCTCCCGCACTGCAGGAGGATTCTTTACCATCTGAGTCACCATGGAAGCCCAAACTGACCCAAAATAGGAAGAATGCACAGAACTTGAATAACCAACTATCAAGGCTGATTTAACTGTGATTATAGAACGCAGTCCAAGAAAGGATACCTATTATTTTCAAAAATTGACAGAATATTCATAAAATAACCACACACAAAGATTAAATTTTAAAACTTTCATGATTCAAAAGACACTATTATAAGTAGGCACCATATATCCTAATTTCAAAACATATTACAAAGTTACAGTCATCAAAACAGTGTGGTATAGACAAAAAGGCAAGTCTACAGAATAAATCCACACGTACATAGTCAATTGGTCATGAACAAGTGTGCCAAGAATACACAGTAGGAAAATGATAAGACCTTCAACAAATGGCATTGGGAAAACTGGATATCCACATGCAAAAGAATGAACTCTGGTCTTATACCATTAACAAAAATCAACTCAAAACAGATTAAAAAGACTCAAACTAGGACCTGAAACTGTAGAACTTCTAGAAGAAAATATGGAAAAAGCTTCATGACATCAGTCTTAGAAATGATTTCATGGATGACACAAAAAGAAAAACAACTGAGGCTACATCACACTAAAAAACCTTATACACAGAAAAAGAAACAATCACCACAGTAAAAGGGCAACCTACAGAATGGAAAAAAATATTTGCAAACCATGTACCTGAAAAATGGTTAATCTCCAGAATCTATCAGGAATTCCTATGACTCATCAGCAAAAACAACAACAAAAAACCCTGATAAGCCAATTAGCAAATGGACAAGGAATAAGACACTTCTCCAAAAGAGATGTACAAACAGCACAGATATATGAAAAAAGCTCAATATTGCTAATCATCAAGGAAATGCAAATTAAAACCACAATGAGTTTACACTTCACTGCTTTCACAATGGCTATTATCAAAGGAAAAAAAAGACATATACTAGTGAGAATATGGAGATACTGGAACCACTGTACACTACTACTATAAAACAATACAGTCACTATGGAAGACAGTACAGACATTCTTCATAAACTTAAAATCAGAACTATCAAACGATAACAGTAATCCTTCTTCTAGGTATTTATCTACAAGAAGTGAAATCAAGATCTCCTATGTTTATTGTGGTATTATTCACTATAGCCAAGAAAATGGACATTTAGGTTGTTTCCACAACAGATGAATGGATAGACTATGATATACACCTCCAATGGAATATTATTCAGCCTTTAAAAGGAAGGAAGTTCTACAACGTGCAACAACATGGATGAATGCTGAGAACACTGTGCCAAGTGAAATAAGCCAGGCACAGAAAAACAAATACTGCATGAGTCTATTTATATGAGGTACCTAAAATAGTCAAATTCATAGACTAAGAATGGAATTACAGCTGCCAGAGAGAAAGGAAAAATGAGGAGTGACTAGTTAATGGCCATAAAATTTCAATCAAACAAGATGATTATGCTAGAGATCTGCTATATAACACTATACTTACTCAACTATAAGGTATTATACACTTAAAATTTTTTTTTTTTTTGGGTATAGGAACACTTTATTTTTTTTTTTTTAATTTTTTTATTTATTATTTTTTTTTTAATTGTTTTTGCCATACATTGTCATGATATCACCATGGGTTTACATATGCTTCCCCTCCGGAATCCCCCTTCCCTCTTCCCTCCCCCCCCCCCGGGAAATCTCACTGCACCAGCCCCGAGCATGGAAGCAACCTAGATGCCCATCAACTGACGAATGGATAAGAAAGCTGTGGTACATATACACAATGGAATATTACTCAGCATTAAAAAAAAAATTCATTTGAAGCAATTCTACTCAGATGGACGAAACTGGAGCCCATTATCCAGAGTGAAGTAAGCCAGAAGCAAAAACAACAATATAGTATATTAACGCATATATATGGAATTTAGAAAGACGGTAACGAGAACCCAACATACGAGACAGCAAAAGGAACGCAGATGTATAGAATAGACTCGTGGACTTTGTGGATGAGTGTAAGGGTGGGATGATATGGGAGAAGGGCATTGAAGCATGTTAATTTACACTTAAAATTTTAAGAGGGTAGTTTTCATGTTGTATTCTTATCATAATTTAAAATAAATTAAGAAAGAACTATTAAGAAAATGAAAATACAGACCAGGAGAAAATATTAAAAAATCATATGTGAAAAGGGGCTTATATCTAGTGTATATTTTAATAAATCTTACAACTTAAGACAAACAACAAAATCAAAACTGCTATTTAAACTGTTGTTTCACCAAAAAAGATACAGAAATGACTAATAAGGTCATGAAAAGACAATTAATATCATCAGTCATTAGGGGAAAGCAAATTAAAACCACAATGAGATACCACTTCGTCACCTAGAATAGCTATTTATACAAAGAAACAATAGCAAGTGATATTGAGATGTAGAAACTGGAACCCTCAAAGACTGTTGACAGGAATATAAAACGGTACAGCCACTCTGAAAATGGCAGCTTCTTAAAAGGATAAATACAAATTTACCATATGACTCAGCAATTCTACACCTAGGTAGGCATTCAAGAAAATAAAATGGCTTAATGCTTGCTGAGATAAAAAAGGAAAAATATAGTTTTAAGTACCAGTTATAGAGCCAACATGATACTCAGAAGAAAATTTATTAACTTTAAATCTATATATTAGAAACTTAAAATAAGCTAAGCTTTCAATTAATTTAAATAAAAAATACTAAAGAAAGTAGAAGGGAAAAAATTGTACAGCTATGTATGGTAATGCATGTTAAGTAGACACAGGGTGATCATTCAACAATATATACAAATATCCAATCAGTATTGTCAATTTTACAATTCTATTTCAATAAAAAAATTTTAAGTAGAAGGAGTTAGTAATAAACACAAAAATTTTTTAAAAAGTAAGACTGTTTTTTTGATAAAACTAAAGCTAACTCTTTAGAAAAACTACTATAATAGACAAAACTCTGGCAAATCTGATCTGGGTGGGGAGAGGGAGGACGTGAAGAATGAGAAAAGACAAACATTAACAACAATGAAGAAGATACATTGATGAGTTATGGGTGAGATTTAAGACCATGATAAATATATACACACACCATGTTCAATTCTATGCCAAGTATGTGAAAAGCCAAATGACATGTATTTCCTTGGAAAATGCTATTAAAATTGATTCAAGAAGCAGTATAATACCTGAAAGAAATTAACATCCTAACAAAAGGATTTGAAAAGGTTTTGCCTCCTCCCTCTCCTCATACCAAACTGAATGGCTTAATGGGCTAGTTCTTATTAAAGATGCTGATTAACACCATGCAGAAAGAGAAAAAAATTGCTTCTATATCACTAACATAACTAATAGCAAGATTAGAGACAACAGTTTAAGTATGATTATGTATGCATATGAACCAAATACAAATCTCCACAAAAATTCTATTTAGGGGTGAAATACAGACAGACAATAATGCCTGTTACATTACCACTCAATGCTATTCTCCACTCCTAGACACAGGGGGAAAAAAGAAAGGAGTGACTTTTTTTCACAGAAAAAGAGAGAATAATACCGTAAAGGAAGAAATAAAACTATCATTGTATACAAATAATAATTTACCTAGTAAACCAAAAGTATTATATAAATGACACAAGAATATAATGTAAACCATTAGTGACATTAAGCAATTTCAGAAAGATCAACCTATAAAATCAAGAGCTTCCTGAAAATATTAGCAAAACTGACTTAGAAAATGTAGTAAAACTTGCCATCCCCCATAACTAAAAGTATAGAATAGTCTGGAAAAAAAAAGTGAGAATCATTCAAAATCTTGATGAGAAAAACTATGTCAAAGAAATACAGAAAAGAACTGAAAAAACATGATTATGCACCAGATTATAAGTGCTTTACATAAATTATTTAATTCTCACTGTAATCCTATGAGGCAGGTGTTATTATCATCTGCTCCATTTTATAGGCAGGAAAACTGAGGCTCAGAGAAGTTAAATATCTTGCCGAGGGTCACACAGCAAAAAAATGGTGGGAAAGAGATTCAAATTCACAAAATCTGGTTCCACAATTCATGCTCTTACTCACTATTAACCAAGTTTTACAAAAGAATTAATAAGAGGGACCATATTATGAAGTATAATTTACATATTGTGATAAAAGCAATGAGACAAAATAAACTAGAACTGTGGGATGTGTATAAAGGAATTTAGTATATATAATAAAGGAGATACAGTAAATCAGTGAGTAAAGAAGAGACTACTTGGTACGTAAGTGTTGAGACAATGCAAGTTAACTTTTTGGGAAAAAGTCATACAAGGTAAGATTAAAGATCCAAAAGTAAAACAAAAATCTACTTTTTAAAAATAATCTTGAGAGCATAAAGATAGATTAAAGATAGAAAGATTCTATCCTGTGTAAGATGGAAAGTCATAAGCCATAGCTGCATGACTAAAATGGGCTTCCCTAGTAACTCTGTTGGTAAGAACCCGCCTGCAGTGCAGGAGACCCCAGTGAGGTTCCTGGGTTGGGAAGATCCACTGGAGAAGGGACAGGCTACCCACTCCAGTATTCTTGGGATTCCCCCGTGGCTCTCGGCTGGTAAAGAATCCACCTGCAATGAGGGAGACCTGGGTTTGATCCCTGGGTTGGGAAGATGCCCTGGAGGAGGGCATGGCTACCCATTCCAGTATTCTGGCGAGGAGAATTCCATGGACTATAAAGTCCATGGGGTCAAAAAGAGTCAGACACGACTGAGTGGCTTCCACATGTCTTCATATGACTAAAATATGAACAGCTTAGATAATAGAAAACATGAGACACTAAGTATCTGCTCTCTCAACTTACACTCAAGGGCATGCTCTGCATGCTTCTCTCTATATATAAATACACACATAATGAGACTGATATCCTCTATAACAGACAGGAAATAAATAAGGAAAAATTAGATATATAAAGAATAATCTACATTAGATAAACAGACAATAGATATGAAAATGTCATCCCTCATTAGTAATCAAAGAAATAAAAATAAAAACAAGATGCCTTTATTTTCTTCATTAGAACAGCAAAAATTAGAAAGCCCAATAAAATCTTATGCAGTACTGGCAAGTGTTTGGTAAAACAGAAATTCTCACAAGTGATGGGACTGTAAACTGGTACTATTTTGGAAAACAGTCTAGTTGCACATGTAAAAATTTAACATTTGCATACTCTTGTCCAGTAATTTCACTTCTTGAACCCAGTATCAAAGAAAAATTACTAGCTATGCACAAACATAAAGATGTTTGCTACAGTATTGCTTGTAGAAGCAAAAAACTGGAACATCTTGTATGCCAATTAATAGGAAACAACTAAATAATTAAAAATACAATGATTAACAAATACACAAGCACAGAGTTAAAAATAATGAAACAGGATTATAGGCAATGATGTGGAAAGCTTTCTAAATATAGTAGGATGGCAAGTCACAGAATGATACAGAACCATCTCAAATATGAGGAGAAACCAATGTTATCATAATTGATATACAGAATAAACATTATAATTTCCTGTTTTAAGGGGCTATATCTGGGAATAACAAGTGGATAAATGGAACAGAGGTTCTTTATTCATAAAAGCTTGTTTTCTTTATAATTTTTGTAATTTTTAGGATTTGAAATTTAAAATTTTATGAATTTTTATAATGATTTTAAAAACACAGCTACAAGCAAATTAACATCAAACCAAGAACCAGTAGGAAAAAAAAAAGATTTAATTCTGGATGAAAAAAAGGACTGTTAAACTTCCAGCATTTTTGGTTTTGAAAGTGACAGCAAAAGTATGTCTCAGAATGTATCCAAGTCTTGCTACAAAAAATTCAGTGAGGATATTTCTGCCATGGTGATGAACAATAATCAGAGTTTTCTGTTTCCTCTGCTAGAATATTAGGATTCCCTAATTCCCAAGTTACTCAAAACAAAGTTACTCAGAACAAAAGTTCATTTTTGCCTGATGGCTAGCCACAAATAGCAGACACCATGTTAAACAGGTAGCAAAGTATTTACCTACAAGAAGTATTCAATAAGCTACATTTCACAGATTTTGACTATTAACCTTATGTCTCCTGATAATGTACTGAAATCAGACACAAAGTTTAAAAGAGTTTCTCCAGGTGACAAAACTGATATTTTTCCCCCCATTTAAGAGACCTCAAACCACACTTCTAAGTACTTTCTTCAAGACATATGAGATAAATGAATCAGTAAGTAAAAGAGGAACTTACACTTTTAAAATAAGTAGCATAAAAATTTGGTCATTCCTTCAAGAAAAGCTATCTCTAAACCCATACTGTAACAACTAGGAAAACTATGTACATGTCCTACAACTAAAAACATTCACTTTTAGCAAGAGACTTGCTAAAGAATACTTATGTTTTCTATTATTAAAGAAATACTCATCCATCAACTAGTATATGTAAGTATGCTACACTAATAAGTGCTAAGACAGAACACACTCTGAGGAGCTATTATGAAACTACGCAAATATTTTAAAATTTCATCTTCAAGAAATCTAATTATATCATTTGTGTATCAGTTTATTATTACTGAGTTTACCCTTCAAAAATATTATAACTAACAGATCTCAAAAATAATTTCCTTTCAATAAGAAACTGAATTCTGCATAAAACAAGTTTTTGATAAATTTCTATCACTTTACATTCTGTTAGTACAGTTACTGGCTTACTCATTTGGTAGCCATTTAGTGTAAATATAAACTAAAATAGAAAAAAAATTAAACTTTATTTAAAAAATTAAATTAAGAAATTAATCACATTTCAAATATTCAACAGCTACTTATGGCTAGTAGCTACCATATTCGTTAGATAATGCAGAAAGAGAACTAAGGTTTTTTTTTTTCTTCCTAACAGAAAGTTCTTTTGGACAGTCGTATTCTAGATATTATCAGTAATGATAAAAGACTCCTTAAAGTTGAAATAAAATCTGAAATCATTTCAAATACTTTAAATTTTAACTCACCATGAATCTCTTTGATACGAAGTGTATTCTGGTGCATCCCATACTTCAAAATCAACTGTTCCAAATAGTAGAAAGTTTTTTTGTGCAAAGTCTAAACATAAATGAGTTATTAGATTACCAGTTGAAATGCAAAAAAAAAAAAAAAAAGGAACCTACAGACACAGCACACTAATTTTTTAAAATTTTCATCGGAACACAGTTGCTTCACAATGTTGTGTTAATTTCCACTGTACAGCAAGGTGAATCTGCTATATGCATACATGTTTCCCTTTTTTTCAGATTTCCTTTCCATGTAGGATAGCACACTAATTTTTAAAACAAAAACAACCTAAAGATTATCTAAAATGTGGCAGTAATCTGTTTCTAAAGGTGAGTGTCCCAAAGACCTGGAATATCCCTGGTGCCTGAACTACTTGGAAAGCAGGGAAAGGAGAAGGCTTTACTCACTATTTATAATGGACAAAGGCAAAATACAGATGGAGGACTTACACGTCATCTTTCTCTCATTACCTTTTGCCTGACTTGAACCACAGCCTTCCAGAAATCCTTAGCTTCCACTCTATGGCAGTCTCCACACATCTGGGGCTGAACAACATAATCCACCACAAACACTTGCTGAAGGATGGCACCATTCATCACCTGACAAAGAAAACAACCCACTCCTTCATTCTTTCCTTTCTCAAAAGAAGATCCTTTAATATTTAACTTAAAATCTTTTTCTATGAATGCTTTAAGGACATTAGCAATAAATACATTTAAAGTCGTTAAGTTATACTATTTCCAGAAACATATATAGGTTTAATTCATAGGATTTACTAGATTAACATTTCAAATTTACCTTTAGCTGAAGTGGTTGTAAGACATTCTTTGAAGATTTTTTATAGCTATATTTACATATATATGCATGTGTGTGTGTATATACATATATATGCATGTGTATATATGCATACATAAAATTCATCCTTAGGAGACAAAGAAAACTCTCAAAAAAAGAAGATATTCATTAATTTAATTGTTCCCAAACTTAACCAATCATCAGAAATCACCTGGGAAGCTTTATGGATTCCTGGATCTTACATCCAGTTCATTCAAGTTTGATTCAGTCACTGTGAGTCATAATCATTAGCCAAATTTGAGAAGCACTGCCTTGGCTCATGTTTTTACTTCAATTTTATTCCAAATAAAAATGACTTTGAGAAAATTAACTTAGCCCACTAATCATGAAAAAAGTCTTTTACTAATCATGAACTAGTCTTTTACTACTGACCTGATCATTTCTGCAGATGATCCAAAAGAAAACAAAGAATGAAAATTAAGAACGTTATTTGTTTCTCTTTAAGCTGTCAAGTCATAATTTACCAATAGCCCCTTATTTTCACGACCTACACTTTAACCATGCCGAAAAAACTATGTATAGCTTACCTCTTTCTGAATAGTCAGTTTAACTTTAAGTCTCTTAGAATGAGGCTCAGTCCAAACAAAGCTTGCATCTACAAGCCGTACCTTCAATAAAACACAAACAAAAAGAAACACAAGTTCCCTTCTGAAGAGAAAAAAGATGAAACAATATCTCATAATAAAAAGATTTCACAGATGCTTAACCAATCCCGTGACTAATCTACCCAACATCACCAACTAAAAAAAAGCCATAAGAGGTATGGCTTCAAAAACAGCAAGTAAAGTGAAAATCTAATGACTATATTAAAGCAACTGGTATAATTCAAGCAAAAATTGAAAAAGAAAAAAACTCCTTTCCCCTAAAAACAGTAGTTTTTCTAATTCAAAGTACACTTTTTAGGAGAAAAGACCTGATAACTTCATCATCTACTAGAAATCTCATGAACAAAGGTTTCTACTTTTATTATTTTCTCTATAGTAAGTTTGTGGCTTAAAAAATACATATGGACATTCATTCTCCAGAGAGTCGTCTCATGCACTGAATACTGAATCCACAGTGGTAACCCACTAAAATCAGCAGAGTCAGCAGAGGCCAAAAACAGTTTGCCCTATGTGACAAACTCAATGCAGCTCGTATGGCTAAAATGAGTGTTTTAAGAAAGGAGGCTGGAGAACAATAGAGGTTGTTTCACTAATTTGAGCAGGAGTTTAGGCGACCTGAACTGAGGGGCTGGAAATAATAGCAGCAGAAGGATCCAAGCCAAGAGATATTTGGGAGATAAAATCTATAGGATTTAATAACAACTAGGTATGGGAAGATTTTAGAATTATAGTCAAGGATCCAGCTTGGACACCAAAGTAACACTATTTTCCTGACACAAATAAAAAAGAGATTCAATGCAGAGGAATGTGCTATATTTGGTTTCAGACACTTAAGTTCAAGAGGATTTGTCTGAGATATCCAAGTGAAGCTGTTCAGGAGATAGTGATATATACACATTTGGTCTGGTGCTCTATGGAGAAATCTGAGTTATAGATAACAGGTTTGGGAGACATCAGCAGGCAGATAATAATTTTATCAAGACCTGTGTGGTGAGAAGTAGATTAGCTAGTGTAGATACAGCAGCCCAGAGTAACACCCTCCTCATGACTGGCTCCCCTAAACCAAAGCCTAGTAGCCAGCTGACAAGTCACCAGGTACAAAGGGTGACAGCTGTTTATTCCCTCAGTCTCTATCTGCGGTAGTCCAAGGAAGTTCCAAGGGCACTGTGTAAGACTGCCCTTTCCTCAGCCTCCAATCTCCATCTGCAGGAGTAGAGAGAGAAACTGAGATCTACTTCACCATTTCCCAGCTCAATCTCACCACACTATCCTCCTCAGACTAATCCAACTTACTGAGCCCTTAGCCTTCTTTACCATTACCTCAGCCAGCTGCTCATCTCCTATACTCCAATCTACATGTGTAACACATATGCCCTTTTCTGTCCCAGCCAACATTCCTCCCCAAATCCTGAAAACCTTTTTTGTGACCTCTGGAATCCAACATTCACTAACAACAAAACCTTCTAAATCCTCAATCTCTTTCCCAAATATTCCCTTCACCTTCTAGATCTCCTGATTTTATATATATATATATATATATATATATATATGTGTGTGTGTGTATATATATATATATATATTACTCTCCCTACAGCTAATGAGAAGTAATGACTGATTTTTTTTTCATCTTCTCAAACTTTTATCATCAAAGGATCCCAGGATTCAGTCCTCAAATCTCTCCTCTGAACTCCCTAGGAAATCTCTTCCAACTTCATAGCTTTAAATACCATAAAGTGAATTGAAGTCGCTCAGTCGTGTCTGACTCTCTGCGACCCCATGGACTGTAGCCTACCACGCTCCTCTGTCCAAGGGATTCTCCAGGCCAGAATACTGGAGCAGATAGCCATTCCCTTCTCCAGGGGAATCTTCCCAACCCAGGAATCGAACCCAGGTCTCCCACATTGCAGGCGGAGTCTTTACTAGCTGAGCAACAAGGGAAGCCCTTAAATACTATATTCATCCACAAACTCATTATCTGCAGTCTAGACCATGCCCTTGCTTATTCATCCAGCTCCCCACTACTCCTGCTTCCATGTCTAATGAACAGCTAAGTACCACCTGAGATGAGCTTTGATTTCTCCCACCTGACCTGCTCCTTTTGAAGTCTTTCCTACTTTACTAACAGCAACTTCCTCCTGGTTGCTCAAGAACCATAGAAATCACCCTTGACTCTTTCAACTCATAAGCATACATCCAGCTTCAACAATAAAGCCTACTAGGATTAAAGACAATACAAGGGCAAAAAGACAAAGTTTTAAGCTGGTAGGGCCAACATTTGACTAATGAGACTACCTTCACAACAGAGCCAGAATCAATCCACTTCCCACTACCTCTACTACTGATTCAAATATCATTTCTCATGATTACTACAATAGGTTCCTAAAGGTCCCCATCCCCCTCATACCTATTCTAAACTCATGGAATTCTCCAGGCAAGAATATCAAAGTGGGTTGACATCCCCTTCTCCAGGGAATCTTCCCAACCCAGGGATTGAACCTGGGTCACCCGCATTGCAGGCAGATTCTTTACCATCTTAGCCACCAAGGGAGCCCCACTCAGAGTAAAAACTAGTCCTCTAAAGGCCCCATAAGGCCTGACCTACTCGGACTTTCCATGCCTTCCCTAGTTCACCCCCAAATACTTTCCCCTCCCAGTTCCACTCTAACCATACAGGTATGCTCCTGTTCCTGGCCTCTACACTTGTTTTGCTACCCATAGTGCTCTTCTCTAAACTGGCCCCCTTCCTTATTGCTTTTAATGTTTATTCAAGTATCACCTTATCGATGAGGTCTCCTCTAACCACTCTATTTCAAATTGTAACTCTTCCTGAGCAGTTTTTATCCCTTTCCTCGCTTTTTCCTCCACAGAATTTACACCTTTTAAAAATACCTATTTATTTTGTTTACTGCCTACTCCACACCCTTCCCTTCAACCAAAATAAAAGGTCTCTAAGACAGAGATTTTTTTCTCTCATTCACTGCCATATTTCTGACACCACAAGCACAAGGCTGACACTTAATAAACATCTGTGAAATGCTAATGAATTATTAATGAACATTTGACAAAAGCCTGAAGAATGAAAGAAAAAGACCAAGTTACAAAAAAAAGGGGGGGGGGGGGGGGGGAGGCAGGGGAGGGTGGAACTTGAGACAAATCAGGGAACAAAAGGAAAGTATAAAAACAACAATTAAACTTGCAGAAATATTCAACAGACTGCATCAAGAACATTAAAAATTCTAAAATTAAACTATAAGTACTGAAAAAAATTCATACAAAAATTAGAAGATAAAACTGCCAGGAACACAGGGAAAAAAAGGATTAAAGACAATACAAGGGCAAAAAGGCAAAGTTTTAAGCTGGTAGGGCCAACATTTGACTAATGAGAATTCCAGGGAGAAAAAAACAAGGAAAATAAAGAGAAACTTCAAAGAACTATTACACAAAGTTTTTTCAGAGGATAAGAGAATCTGAAGGCCTTCAAACCAAAAGAGTCCATTTCAATTAAAAACATAGCTGGTGGAAATAATTCATAAAGTTTAGCATAAAGAAAACTGAAAGTGTTATGTAGAGAGGCTAACTACACTAACAACCCTATTGGGTTTCTGGAGATGTTTATGCACTGACTTTAAATAATAAGCACAGGTATCTTCCTTTCAGAGAGTAATAAAACTTTTTAAAAAACTGGAAACGATAGCCCTAATATTATAGTCTCCAAAATTATGTTTAGTGATGGTTGTATATGTTATTTTTTTTCATAAAAGATTACTGCACAAAAGAGGTTCTCAAATAATTAATGAAAAAGTTTGATTCTACACTAAATCTTTTAAAGCAAAAAGACTTTCATTTCCATTAAAGAATATATACAACTTTAAAGATGAAAACAGCATGTGTAGTAGTGTGCATACCAAGAGCACCATTTAAGTTATTTTGTAAAATCTAGTCATACAAGGATTATCTAAAAATGAGACATTAAATCACACCCACACACACCTACAAAAACTGAATTTAGCTATTTGACCTACCTTACTCAGAGGGGCTTTGATTTTTTTCAAACACAAAGCAAGAAGATCCCTGGATTCTAATGCACACTGTACCCAAGTTCCTGGTGGCTGGAAATACCTGAGAGAAAAGGTACCATAGTGAAACTCAGCATCTCTCAGGAAAAAAAAAAACAAACTCCACTTAAATATGAAGATACAACAATGATTATTAACCAGATACATTAATACTTAAGATTGACGAGACACTTAATCCAAATATATTTTAATAGGTTCAGAAACTTTCAACTAGACCAGTAGTTTAGTTAAAAAGGGGAAATTACGAGTATTTGAGAAAGTCAATCTGTAATAACATATTAAAAGGTCTTATTACTTCAAGCACCAATAAGAATTACAATGATGACAAAACGCCAAGAATTTCCTGAAGCTATGTTCTGAAACATGGATAAAAACTCATCTCACAATAGCATTAAAATGGTTTATACTGTACACATAAAATGCTTAAGAACTGCTTATTTCTCACACGCACAAAAAATGTAAATTAGTACCTAATACTATGTATAAATAACAGCTCAAGACTACTCACATACTTCAAATCCCTTTTCAGGCTTCCCTGGTGGCTCAGACAGTAAAGTCTGCCTGCAATGCAGGAGACCCAGGTTCGATCCCTGGGTAGGGAAGATCCCTGGAGAAGGGAATGGCAATGCATTCCAGTATTCTTGCCTAGGAAATCCCATGGACAGAGGAACATGGTGGGCTACTGGTCATGGGTTCACAAAGAGTTAGACATGATTGAGCAACTAAAACAAGAATCATAATTTTGTTTTAATTTTAAATTGTAAAATTTAAAATCTTATATAAAACCTGACTAAATTAAAATCTTTTATATATGTACTTGAAGTCTTGTAGCCCAACAAGGCAAGGAGTTAGGGCAGTGCTTAGCATATAGTAAACACTCAACAAATATTAAATACATAATACTTCTAAATATATTACGTGAATGCTTTATTCATACTCAATAAGTAAATACTCTGATTTTCACTTTTAAGGGTTCACTGAAAGGAGATCCAACCAGTCCACCCTAAAGGAAATCAGTCCTGGGTGTTCAACGGAAGGACTGATATTGAGGCTGAAACTCCAATATTTTGGCCACCTGATGCAAAGAGCTGACTCATTTGAAAAGACCCTGATGTTGGGAAAGATCGAAGGCAGGAGGAGATGGGGATGATAGATGATGAGATGCTTGGATGGCATCACCAGCTCAATGGACATGAGTTTGGGTAAACTCCGGGAGTTGGTGACAGACAGGGAGGCCTGGCATGCTGCAGTCCATGGGGTCACAACGAGTCAGACACGACTGAGCGACTGACCTGAACTGAACTGAAAAACCTTACTTACACAGGTCCCTTTGTTGTAAGAAAGTTTTTAGATTTAGAAAATGTTTCATATGTCATATAATAAAGCCCCTTCATTCTGATAAGGAAATTAAGGCTTAGAGAGGTTAAATGGCCAAGTTTCAGAGAGCTAGTTCGTGAGGAATCTAGTGTTTTTCTCACTCCACATCGCTATGAAGAATAGAGAATATTACAGCCTCATATCAACCAAGATTACAAACTATAATCTCCCTGAAACAGAATACAAGTTTCCTATTTTTATATTTATGTACATGTTTTATGTATTTTTCTGGGGAAACACAGTTTTTAAATTCTTAAAGGGATATATGAACCCCTCCCTCCCAAAAAGATATGAGCCACTAGAGTCCTAACCCACTTGGGAAGTCACAGACATACAATGTTTTGGGTAACTTCAATGGGCAGCTTTGTATTACTCAATAGCATACTAGACATAAGCTATTTATGCAACAGCTAAAGAATATAAAAAACATTAACTTTCAGAAGAAGTTTGCCTTCAAATTTTTGACCATCCTAGACATGATATACTGAGCTTTTTCCCCATTAGCCATAGTCATTTTAGTTACACAGGAACATTAATATATGATTTTTAAAACAAACTGCCAAATTACTTTTAAATATAAGGTGCTTTTTATCATAGATGGCTTCGAGTGATTGAAGGGAAAAACTTCAAGGTACTTAACAGTTATATGTCTTTAAAATCTGTTTTCACTCCTGAAAACATGAACTTTTAAGTATTAATTATACATATCAAACCTTTTAATTCCTTAACAGAAAAAAAAGATTCAATCCCTTTATACTAACTTTACCACATTAGCAGGGAAAACTAGAAAACTATACTACAAAATTGCAAATTTTATAATCTCTAGCTTTGACACCATAAATAAAGCTTAAATCTCAGTTACATGCACTTTAGTATATGTATCTTAATCTCACTATATTCTAGTGGCTCTTCTACATATGAATTTCAACTTTAAGCAGGATAAAAAAGTATCACACTATACCTTTGGCATTGTTTGCAGAAAGATATAGAGACTTGTTTCGGAATGCCTTGGCTGATGTCTACTTTGCTTCGCAGACAAGCCACACAAATGTTAGCAGGATTTGGACTAATTGGAACACCACAATCGCAGCACAAGCTTAAATAAAGCATACATTTTTTCAAGTTATATTTCACAAGTGTACTAGTTAGATTAAAAAACTATCAAACAGGGATTAGCAGATACAAACTATTATATATAAAGTAAACAAGGTCCCAACGGGAACTATAATCAATATCCTGTAATAAACCATAATGCAAAAGAATATGAAATATAAATATATATAAAACTGAATCACACTGCTGTACAGCAGAAACTAACACAACATTGAAAAATCAACTATACCTCAATAAAATATAATAATAAAATTAACAAACAAACCAAAGTCTTCAAGTTAGGCCATAGTATCTCTGTCCTTTTTAAAAACCTGACTTAGAGCATTCTTCAAAGATGCAGAAGATTTTTAAAAACCTTAGATTGTTGAGGAAAACAGAAAAGGATAGCCACAATTCCAAAAAGCCCCAAAATATGACTGATATACAAAAGGTAAAAAAAAAAAAGTCTAGACAATCTAAATAGCTGCTAATAGTAATCATTAGACAACTTGATAGTCCAAAGGCAAAAATTTTTTCAAGCCTCAATATAGCACCAGGACTGCCAAAATGTAAAAAGGATGGAAGAGTATCAGTGTAACTGATGGGAGTGTCATAACCCTAGGTGTATTGGGAACAGAAAGTATTTAAAAATCATTAATGCTATCCAAAATAAGAGTTCTATAATCACTAATGTCCACTACAGTAGCCACCAGGCATATATGACTACTGAGGATTTGAAATGTGGGTAATAGAAGAACAGAATACTTAGTTTTATTACATTTTAATTACTTGAAATTTAAAAAGCCACATATGGCCAATGGTTGATGCCAATCTAGAAGAATGTACAGAGACTATTTTAACACTTTTAAAACAGTGTTTACCACAACAAACTTTCTACAGAAAAATGAACTCGTATTTCCCAGGAAACAAGGCTTTTCATTTTTCTCACTTAAGACAAAAGAATCTCTCTAAAAGAAAAGCTTTCCCCACAGTAAATTTTAAAGACTCATTTTAACGTTTTTAAATTTAATGGGGATAGAGGAAACGGGACGCGACTCACATATGTCCAGGTGTGTGCTTGACGGGTTCTGTCATATACTCCATTTTTCTGTACACCTTGATTTCAAGGACAGAGAACAGTGAGATTTAGACATTTTTCTATTCACCCCTCTATACAAATCTTCCTTCTGCCTTTCCGTATAAGACAGCCTAGCCTCGTACTGCAGCAAATCAGAAAAACCCATTCCGCCTGCAACCTCTGGAAGAGGTAATTTCCTTAATGACAGAAAGAAGCGACCCTCGGAGCCACGAAACTGGGAGCCAACCCGGGAGAACTTGAGGAGGGGCCAGGAACGGCCGGGGCCGTCCTGGACACCACCACCCCCCCAAACCCTGCTGCGGACGCGCCTAGAACCCACTGCAGAAGTCCGCGGGCCGCGTCACCGGGCCTGCGGGCCACCCACCCCGACCTGAGCCCGCACCCCGCGGATAAGACCTCATGCGAGCTCCTCCTGGCGGCGCACACGCTGCGCCCAAGCGGCCCGAAGTCGGCCCACGACCAGGGAGTCCGTCCCGGCTTCTTCTCAGAGACCCCCGAGACTGCAGCGCGGGACTCGGCCACCAGAACTTACTGTAAACGCCCCTGGGCCGGACCCAAACGTCCTCAAACAGCAAGCCCAGCTTCAACTGCCCAGCGAACAGCCGCCAGAGCTGACTCCGGTACAACGCAGATCTCGCGAGAGGAGGGTTCGAAATCCCGCGAGTCGCGAGACGAGACTCGCAGCTGCGGGCGGGGGCAGAGGAAGGGGAGGGTGCTGGGGAATGTTGGGCGGAGCGGAGGCCGAACGGCTGGGATGGATCCAAGAGAGAAGACAGGGGGCTCTCTCGTCCTGTGAGTCCTGAGGTTTAACGCAGACTTTACAACTCTTCTACTGGGTTATCATCCTTCCTTGGCCAGAGCTCACTCGCAGCCACTCTTTGGATATCCCTATTGGGAGCTTGCTTCTTGGTTAAATGATGAGGTAAAAGTTACCCATTCGCGGCACCACATTACACAAAGAAACTGGAGTAACTTCCATCGAGGGCAGTGCCTTTGTCTATTTTGTTCACCGTTACATGCCTAATGCCTGTCACATCATAACTGCTCCAATGAATATTTGTTGAATAGATGGGAAAGAAAATGTAAGAAGTAATTATTTGTGAAGAAGTCTATGCTATTGTTAGACCACTCATTATTAGAAAGTGCTCCCCAATAGTGCACTTAATGACTTTATACCTTGATCCTAGAGCAGCTCAGAAAGAATATAGTCACTCTTTCTTATAACAGAATTTCAAATATTTGAAGAGGGCAACCATATTTTTATTCTGTCTTCTCACCCCAAATTTCAAGGAATAAGCAAGATCACCTTGTGATCAGAGAAGGCCTCCCATGTTTTACATAGGGAACTTAAGTAGTCCCCCATTCCTTCTTATTTCCACACCCCATCCTTCCAAGGTATAAGTTTGATCTTGTTACACTCCCCTGCTTTTAATCCTTCAAAGATCTCTGCTCTGGGTTATTACCTGTATGGAAAATTCAAATTTCTCTGCATAGAAAACAGACCCTTCAGGATCTGGCTTGGACATAACCTGTCACATTCCTAAGCACACAGCCATACCAGCCAAGTGGCAGGTCCTGCAGAAACTAATCTTCCTTTTCCGCTGATCTGTGAGTACAAGCCATGTCCTGAATGTCTGGGGCTGTTCCTTTTTTCTTTCTCAATACACTGCTTCCGTACTGTTGTTTGATTTGTCACCAAGTACCATAGTGCCAGGTTTGTTAGGCATTAGATCAACTCAGACATGGTTCCTGCCCTCATGGAGCTTATGTTTTACAGGTGAGGCTGATATTTCCAAACAACTAGGTAAAATTTGATGAGAGTTCTGTAGCAAGTAAGTGGCAGAACCAGGACCCAAACAACAGTTTGTCTAAGTCTGTGTCCATGTGCCACTATACCAGGCTCCCAGCCCTTCTGAGGCTCAGCTATTCTTATTCGTGGGCTTTTTTTTTTCCAAGAAACTATTTATTTTCCATCAACTTTATTTACATTTTCTGTTTAAGAGTATGTGAAGGAGCTGTGTAAGACCACTGTGGTTGTTCCTCCCGGGTCAGTGGCCTGAGCCGCGGCATCTGTAGACCAGCCTTCAGAGGCAGGCAGAATGCTGTGGTCCTCCAGGATCAGCTCCTAGAAAGCACTGAGGCCACCTGTGCCTGCAGACCCATCTGCAACTTGGGGTTGAGTAGAAATAAACTTGGGACCTGGAGTGATTCATTCACCCTGAAATCCTTCCTGAGTCTCAACCTTATCAGTGCCACCTGCTCTTCCTTTTCAGTCTCTTCAGGATCCCTGGTGAAGCAGAGACAGGACCTGACCTCGCACAAGTGTGCACCTGAGATGGAGCCTGGCAGGTGCAGAATCCCCGGGCCAGCATGGCCACATCAGACGCCAGGAGCTCCCCTCTTGCTGTGGGGGTGGCAGTGTCCAAACAGCACAAGGGAGAGTCTGTGTGACCTGGAGCAACAGTAGGCGGGTTACTGCAAGATGCATTTGTGAGACTGGTGGTCACCCTTGGGGTCTGTAAGCAGAGAAGACAGGGCAGAAGCTGCCTATATCTGGTTAGTGATGATTACAAGAGTGGATGAAGCGCCCCACAATGGAAGTAGCTCCCATAGCAGCAGCAAACTTCAGCATAGCTTGGCTGAATGGCCAGCAATCCTGGAGCACGTGATACTCGCATCAGCTGGGTTTTCAATGTCAGCAAGGGCATGAGCTGCCAGCAGAAGCTTCTCCCAGGTTCTCTTCAGATTCACAAGGTAACGCCATCACTTTTCCTTTTGTAGATGTGCTATCCTATTGGGAAGTCATGTTGGTGCCCCCTAACTGGGCTCTGCTGTGAGGGATTTGAGGACATTTTCATCCTTCATTTGCAGGCCCTCAGAGGCTCCAGATATTGTGAAATTTTCCCTCCCAAATTACAAGGGGGGGGGCATGTAACCACAAACCACAAACATGACATTGATATAAATATTTTTTAAAAATTACATCAGAATCCATAAAATCTCTTTCTTGACCAATTAAGGTAAATATAATATTTTCATCAGTTTTGTTTTAGCTTACATTACTTTCCTGGAGACCCCAGTTCAATTCCTGGGTGGGAAAGATCCTCTGGAAAAAAGATAGGCTACCCACTTCAGTATTCTTGGGCTTCCCTTGTGGCTCAGCTGGTAAAGACTCTGCCTACAATGTGGGAGACCTGGCTTCGATTCCTGGGTTGGGAAGATTCCCCTGGAGAAGGGAATGGCTACCCACTCCAGTATTCTGGCCTGGAGAATTCCATGGACTGCATAGTCCATGGGGTCACAAAGAGTGACACGACTGAGCGACTTTTCACTTTTCTTGGAGACAAATTGAGTAAGTGTTTTAAAAGTAGAGTTTTCTTAATTTTAAGTATCTTCTGTACCTAACAAATAATAACTGTTCAATAGCTGTTAGTGAAGTTCTATACAAAACTTTTGAATGCAGAGTATGGCTGTTCTCACCCCGTATGATACCGTGTGTGTCTCATTATCCAGAGATTAGTGTAAGAGAGGTTTATTATGGAGCACACTTAGAATCAACACCTGTGGAAGGGGAGGAAGGGACCCACAGTTGGGTAGGGAGAGAAGACGTGGTACCCTGCACTCTGATGGAGACCTCATCAACCATAATGCCAGAAGCTCTGAAGCTGAGATGAGTCCAGTTTTCCCCACGGTGCTGGGCCATGGTTCACTGATGAGTCATTGTATATGACTGCCCACTGAAGAATGCATAACCTTGGGTGAGGTTTCTCTCTTCAGCCAAGGGAGTCCCAGAAATAGATGAAACTTAAGAGTTTTCCACCAGCAGCAGGGATAAGGAATAAGTACTTCAGAGGAATAAGTCCTTTGTTTTTGAAGGGCTATCTAGGAAGCGCCTCACAGCATGCCTCACACAAAAGCAGTTTGTCTATAGAACTGATACTAGACCTGGACTCTGAGGAGCCACTCAGGTGGCGTAGTGGTAAAAAAATACTCTTGGCAATGCAGGAGATGCAAGAGATGCAGGTTCGATCCTTTGGTTAGGAAGATTTCCCTGGAGTAGGAAATGGCAACGCACTCCAGTATCCTTACTTGAAAAATTCCAAGGATAGAGGAACTTGGTGGGTCCATGGGGTCAGACATGACTGAGCATGCATGAATTCCTTTCCACGCTGGACTCTCAGGGCCTTGCTTCAGGTCCCACAGCTTTTAGACCCTCTGCCCCCAAGAAATTGCTTCACCTCTTTGAGGCTCAGTTTCCTTCTTTCTTTTTTTAAAAATTTTTATTGAAATATAGTTGATTTAGAGTGTTGTGTTAGTTTCAAGTGTACAGCAAAGTGATTCAGTTATATATTCATATTGTTCTCGTTTAGTTGCTAAGTCAAATGCGACTCTTGCCATCCTGTGGACTATAGCCCACCAGGCTCCTCTGTCCATGGGATTTCCCATCCAAGAATATTGGAGTGGATTGCCATTTCATTCCCCAGAGGATATTCCTGACCCAGGTATTGAACCCACATCTCCTGCATTGCAGGCAGATTCTTTACCACTGAGCCACCAAGAAGCCCATGTATATATATATATATATAGATAGATAGATAGATAGATACACACATATATATATTCTTTTCAAGATTCTTTTTCATTATTGGTTATTATAGTATATTGAGTATAGTAGTTCCCTGTACTATACAGTAGGTCCTTGTTGGTTCCTTCTTTCTAAAACTGTAATTATTTGTCCCTCATAAAGTTGTTATGAGAAATGATTAAGATAAGGTACGTAGAAATAGTAAGCTGTAAGCTACAAAAGTGTTTAGTAAACTGCAAAAACTGTTATGGACAGACGTATGTCATTCTCAGCCAAAATTCCTTAACAGCAATTGAGTTAAATGGCAAGAAATGTTTAGTATTTGATACATCCATTACATAGAATTTCAGACATCACACTTGTGATCTTGCTTCACTATTAATTTACAAGATAAAGAAATGATAAACAAAATAAAATTTGAGTGTTCATTTTGTGAAATTCATTCAGCTATAACATCTGTGCATATGTCTGCATGTGCATTTTACTTCAACAAAAAGTTCTAAAAATACAGATAAACTTGTACATAGAATCCCAGTTTTAAAAAAACAGGTAAAATGATAAGATCAAAATAATAGTACTTGAGAAATTTCCCCACTTCTGCAAAGTAGGAAAATAGGTATCCTTAAAGAGAAGATGAGCAACGAAAAAATAGAAGTGAACAAATTTAGATGTACCAAATAACTTTCAACAACAAAACAAAACAAAATAGATAACTAATAAGGACCTATTGTATAGTACAGGGAACTCTACTCCATGCTCTTTAATGACCTATATGGGGACAGAATCTAAAAAGGGATATATATATATGTAACTGATTCCCTTTGCTGTACCCCTGAAACTAACACAACATTGTAAATCAACTAAACTCCAGTAAAAATTAAGAAATAAAAAAATAAACTTTATCTCCCCTGGGTCCCAAAGATCTAAGAATTTGGAGATGTGAAACTTTTTCCTCTCATCTTTCTTTTCAGTAATTGCTACCTTGTCAGTGTCTCATTCATCCTAAAAGCCTCCTCACCCCTTCCTCTCAGATGATCTCAAAGATGTTTGGTATCTGTTTTTTATTTCACTCCTGTAGCAAGAATGCAAAGGACACACAAAACTGTACTTGTAGTGACCAGTCAGTCTGGAGGTGATGGGGAGAATTTTTCTGCCAAAACTGTTTAGAAGTAAACTTGCTTTTCCTATGTGGGCCTCTTATATCATCTGAAGTAGAATTTCAGGGGAGGTTTCAAGGAAATACAGGGAGTGTATGTAGGCAAATTTGGATGTTGGATAAAAGCACTTTCTAAAACTTCTGGTTGTGTAGATGATTTACTTTAGGATACTTCTCTGTTAGTTGAACCATGGCCTCCTAGTTAGTAATGAAAAAATCATAAAAGTTTCCAGGTAGGAAAAAAGAGGTCTCCTACAGAGGCTCTAGATCAGAATAGCTTCAGACTTCTCAATAGCAACACCAGATACAAGAAGACAATGAAGACACACTTGGAAAATTTTGAAGAAAAATTGTTTCCAACCTTGAATTCTATACTAGACTGAACTATCAATAAAGTGTGAGAGCTGAATAAAGATATCCTCAGTTTCACCCTTCCGAGGAAGTTACTGCTAGATATAAACAAAGCAAAAGGAAGACACAAGACTCGGGAAATAGGAGGAAAGCAAAATCCCAAGGTAATAGTTATATGATATACAAAGGGGACTTCACTCTGGATTGGAGCAATCAGATGGCTCTGAGAAAGATTTCTACAAGAAACTAAAAACTGATGACATATACAGTGTTTCTGAATATCTTTAAGAGTTTGATAACTGGCAAATAGTTGGATATTGATAAGGGAATACTATGAAAAAATTCCACACAAAAATTTGAAAACTTATTGATAATAGGTCAATATCTCAAAAAGTGCAAACTACCAAAACTCACCCCAGATGAAGTAGATAGTTTAAATAACCTGATAACTACTAAGGAAATTGAATTTGTAGTAATTTTTTTCACAAGGCTTCAACAATTTTCTTCCTCATCAGTCGGCTGACTAACCCCATCCACATTCCCCCTGTCTCTCTTTACCACTAGGAGCAACCACGAGACATGACTTTGGCCAGCAGGTTACAAGGGGGATGCCTACTGGGCAATCTTCCAGAAAACTTTAGCTTTCTTAATAAAAAGGCATGGACTCAGTGGGTATGTCATTTTGCCTTCATTCTTTGCTCCTTTGCCCTTTTGTCTGCCTATTGTCTGAAATGCAAATGTGATGCATGGAGGCACAGCGGCCACCTCCTGACCATAGGCAAAGAGCAATGAGGGCAAGGGCCAACAGGCAGATGGTGATGCAGGAGAGAGCTAGAAAGAGCCTGTGTCTTGGCTGTGTTATTATATGGTGGCACCAACCCAGGAATCCTTTCCCTTGAAGGAGAAAAAAACCCCACCACTTTATTTGTGTAAGCCACTGTTGGCCAGATTTTCTATTATTTGTCACCAAACACATTTCTAACAGATTCTTCACTCATAGAAGATTCCCAGCAGGACTAATATACTACAGCTACCTTATAAGACTATTACAAGGATGAAAAGCCTGATAGCTGCTTAATATTCTCTGTTTCAGAAACCAAATTGCTGACACTGCCTTTTCCTTTCTCCTTTCTCTACAATATTTTCTATTTTTTATTCTTCTCAGCTTGGCCTGAATTTGTATTATAATCAGACTCTTGCCAGTCATTCTCCTAATTGGATTGGGGTTTTGTTCTAGCTCAGACAGCTCAGAATTTTTTAATGGTCTTCCTAAACCATTCCAGCCCAGGGCAGTCACTCACTTCTTTGACCTCATAGCTCTTACTGTCTGCACTTCCCAACTGCCAATTCATCATGCAGCATCCCATGACACTTTTCATACAGCTTATATAGAATAATCGATGTTTAGAGCTGGAAGGGACATTTAAAATGATCTTCTACAGCCACCTCAGAAAATGTGAATTGTGGCTTAAATCTTGAATTTTTCTTTACCTCGTCATGGGTTTACCACTGATCATCCCAACTAGATCTTAAGCTCCAAGGGGAAAAAAAATGAATAAATATTTGTTAAGTTACCTGCTATAAGTCAGACACTTTACACTCACTGTTTAAATTTAATTTTCACAGCAGTCCTATGAAATAGGTCTTAATCCCCATTTGCCAGGTAAAGGAACTGAAACTCAGAGAGGAGTTACTTAGCAAAAGTGCCATTAGCCTAAATTTTAGAAACTGAGACCTGATTGAAATTTTTAAAAATGTTCTTTTGGGGTTTGTTAGGACTGCCTCTCAGGACACACAGATCCAGGATGCCCTTGAATTGTATTCTGCCAGACTACAAAATGAGAGAGACTGATAAAGGCAAAAACTGCAGGGTTACAGTTAATTACATGAGTTACTTACTAAGAATTATAATCGGAGCTGGCAAGAAGTAAGGGTGATTGGTAAGTAAGGATTGGTTGAGGTCTGAAATGGTTGCATAGCTGTAAGGGGAGACCTTGAGAACATAAGATTGCAATTGGCAGGATTTGTTTTAAATGCAGCTGCTAGTCGTGTCCCCGGATGTGGTCCGTGGTACAGTTTAAAGAATGTTCAATTCTCTGTAGTTTAAAGGACATGTCTCAGTAGTTTAGGGACACAGCCACCCAACTCCATTTTTGTATACCTGAACTGTGATCACTCCACTATAATTTCAATTTGTCATCAGTACAATACCTAGAAAGAGGGGAAGCCCATTCTGGCTCAGGTCTTAAGAAGTTTACGTGTCTTTAACCTCCCTCTAGGCTGCTAAACCACTTGACTGGATTTTGTCTTTGGGGGTTCTTCAACCTTTAAACTTCAAGAAATTCTGCATTTTCTTCCCAGGCTTTCTCTCTAGTAAAAGATTTTAAATATATCTGTGATATTTTGCCATATAATAAGAAATATATATATTCGGTCTTTATCTCAAATCCCTGACACAGGACTCCTGAAACCTTTGTAAATTCCTAAGTGGTAAGAGCACAGGGAGCAACTTTTCCCAAGGAGACTCTGGGTGGGCTCCTGGCTGGCTCCTGCATGAAGGATGATCACCAGTAAGACCAATCCATGATTAGAATTTTTGAAGTTTCATCTCTACCTCCCATCCTCCAAAGAGGGGAGAGGGACTGGAAATGGATTTAGCCATTGACCATGGCTACATGAGGATGCCTCCATAAAATCCCAATAGTTAGGGGCTGACAGAGCTGGGTGGGTGAACACCCACACACCAGTAGGTGGACACACCCCACTTCATGGGGACAGAAGCTCCTGTGCTCAGGACCCTCCCAGGTTTCACCCTGTGTATCTCTTCATCTAGCTGTTCATCTGTATCCTTTATTGTATGCTTTAATAAACTGGTAAACGTGTTTCCCTGAGTTTTGTGAGCCACTTTTGTAAATTAATAGTACCTAAGGAGAGAGTTTGGAGAAGGGCATGGCAGTACATTCCAGTTTTCTTGGCTGGAGAATCCCATGGACAGAGGAACCTGGCAAAACAATCCATAGGGTCGCAAAGAGTTGGACACAACTGAAGCAACTTAGCACAGCACAGCAAGGAGAGAGCTGTGTGCACCTCCTGTTTGTAGCCAAGTCAGAAGTTGTGGGTAACCTAGAGATCCAGGGACTTAGGACTGATACCTGAAGTAAATTGAGCCCTTAACTAGTGGAATCTGACACTATCTCCAGGTAGACAGTGCCACAGTTGAATTAAATCATAAATCCACCTGGTTTCCTGGAGAATTGCTTGGTGTAGGGAAAAAAACCCTCACATTTTGTGACCAGAAGTGTCAGGCATGTTATGAATATGACAGCAGTGTGAGAATAAAGAGAAGCACAGGAGAAATATAGGTTTTTCCAACTCAGTATATCATAGCCAAATAAGATATTGGTTCTTTGTATTTAATGTAACATGGTTAAGATGCAGTGCTGATAGAATAGAAATATTTTACTGTTTTGTTTTAGTGAAAAAATTGTTAGCTATCCATCATGATAAAATCATAACAAAAATACATATATTGTTAAGTTAACGCAGAAAAGTTTTTATTCTATCTGAACAGCAGCAAACAAAAGTGCTTTGTAGAGAATAACTTTGTAAGCTATTTGAGATAATTCATACCACTAAGAAAAAAACAATGGAAATATTTAGAGAAATGAAATTTAGTAGTTCCAAGGTTCAGAGAAATGTCAGCAATGTTTGATTCCATCCAATAAACAATTGTATCTTTGTTTTTATCTGCAATATTCCATACTTTAATCTGGACCTCGCAGGTTTTTAATTTGAAGATTGGAAGTCTTTTCAACTGCATTACATTTTTGCTGAACTACCTTAATGCTAGATTGACTATTAAAATGCAGGTGTAATTTTCCTCTAATGCCATCGCTGTTGTTTAGGTAACAGGAAAAATCTTAGGTAATTGGCTTTGCAGAGTGCAATCCTATATCTGTCTTCTGTCTCTGATATAAAACACATTTGATTTTTAAAGTGCATAGATAATCTCTTCATTTTTTAAAAAAGTGTAATTTTACATTTCTACATTTTAAAAAGACTTTGGTCATAATTTTATTTTATTTTTTCCTTTTTTTTTTTTTTAATTTTCTTTACTTTATTGTGTTGGTTTTGCCATACAATGACATGAAACCGCCATGGGTTTACATATGCTCCCCCTCCAGAACTCCCCCTCCCTCCTCCCTCCCAATTCCCTCCCCCTGGGGAGTCTCGGTGCACCAGCCCCGAGCATCAATCCTGGGCTGGCGATTGATTTCACATATGATAATTAACATGTTTCAATGCCATTCTCCCATATCATCCCACCCTTGCCCTCATCCACAGAGTCCATGAGTCTGTTCTATACATCTGCATTCCTTTTGCTGTCTCGCATGCAGGGTTCTCGCTGCCATCTTTCTAAATTCCATATATATGCGTTAGTATACTGTATTGTTGTTTTTCCTTCTGGCTTACTTCACTCTGGATAATAGGCTCCAGTTCTGTCCACCTGACTAGAACTGATTCAAATGAATTTTTTTTTAATGCTGAGTAATATTCCATTGTGTATATGTACCACAGCTTTCTTATCCATTCGTCAGTTGATGGGCATCTAGGTTGCTTCCATGTCCTGGCTATTGTAAACAGTGTGGCGATGAACATTGGGGTACACGTGTCTCTTTCAATTCTGGTTTCCTCGGTGTGTATGCCCAGCAGTGGGATTGCTGAGTCATATGGCAGTTCTATTTGCAGTTTTTTAAGGAATCTCCACACTGTTTTCCATAGTGGCTGTACAAGTTTGCATTCCCACCAACAGTGTAAGAGGGTTCCCTTTTCTCCACATCCTCTCCAGCATTCATTGCTTGTAGATTTTTGGATTGCAGCCATTCTGACTGGTGTAAAGTGGTACCTCATTGTGGTTTTGATTTGCATTTCATAATTTTAGATGCCTGATTTTAATTAATGTACATGTCACCTTTGGGAACATACCTTTACCTTTATGAGTTTATTTATAACTTTCTGATTATATTATATACTGTTCAAGTCTATAAACTCAAGACATGCAATGAGTATCAAGCTTTTGAAAATACCACAGGTTATGGTAATTGGTCGTACATGCTTAAAACGTTAACCAAAACTAAGCTAAAAAATATATGTACATATATCTAATAGGTGTCTGTGTGTCACAAGGCCACACAGGCTTCCAGTCATGTGGATGATTATTCCTATTAACCATAAGCCTCAACCGACAAGGACTATACCTTGCAGATCTTTATATCCATCAGGTCTAATACAGGAGACTCTAATAAACATTTGAAAGATGAATATATGTGTTTCCTTGAAGGCCAGTCAGGTGATCCATACTTCTTTGAGTTTCTTCAGATTGTTAGTACCTTTTTTTGTCCAAAGTAAACAGCATTTACTAATTGTCATAAGCATTAAAAGAACCAAAGGGGAAAGTCTCCTTTGTCTTTCTCTCCAGACTACCTGATTGTTCTAAATATTATGGAATATACATTTTCCCATCAGCATGTTATGTCAGGGATTCAGGCAAACTAGATGTGCACTATGACCCAGCCATTTTACCCCTGAGCTTTGTCTTTTCTTTGATCCTGTAACAATTTGTTAAAGAATACTTAATAATTATTACTCTGTTAAAATACTCTTTTAAAAAGATAGGATGCTGGGAGAAAATGAAGAAACCCAGCTTGTATGAATTCTGTTCATATTTATTTTCCCCCACTTTATTTATGAAGAAGTTTGCTATTTATTCATTTATGTATTTAGCACATGGCTTGTGGAATTTTAGTTCCCTGACCAAGGATTGAACCCTAGCTACGGCAGTGAAAGCAGAGAGTCTTAATCAGTGGACCACCAGAGAATTCCCAGGAGCTGATAATTTATAAAGGAGGACTTGAAGTGATGTACCATCACAAATCCAGTCCATGGGGATTTTTGACATTCTAACATTGGCTTTTAAAAAATTGAATGAATAGCTTTATCATGTAATACTATGTTCTTAATTATAAGCATGAGAAACTGACTCTGACTTAGTTAGCAAAAGAAATTTGTGACATACTCTTGGTAGGCCCCAGAATCCAAAGGAAGGTAGAAGACAAGACTGAGGAACACCACCCGAAATCACACAGCAGAGCCAACACATCCAGTCAAAACCACAGAGATATCACTATCGCACTATATACACTGCACCCTGCCCTGCAGATGCAGCTCCTGCTACTAGAACCTCAGTCCCTGCTTCCCTAGGAACTCTGTGTGGCCATCACGAGGCTTCCTGCCATCCTTGATCCTTTGCACCGTTAACTCAGAAGTTAAGGGCTGGCACCTGTAATCAGCAGAGCCTACAACATGTGAGCAGATTGAGACTGGGCAGGAACTAAAGATGCACAGAGAGTTTGAGCCACTGACCACTGTAGTCCAATCCTAGTCACGCTAATTTCCAAGAACTACCTCCTACTCTCCTACCTTTGCCCCTTCCAAGTTTAGAATCCCCATACCAGCTTAGCAATTTGCACATTCATTGCCAAAATTAACACAGTTGGGTGCATTCAGTTAAGAAGTCTAGTAGCCAGATGTTCTTGGTAAGTGTTTATTGGGCTATTTAGACAGTGGTGATGTATTCAGTCAATATCTGTGAATGTAAAACAGAAAGCCCTAAGTGGTCATGACTGCAGTCTTCCAATATTTTTTTAAACTTCAGAACTAGCTCTTGAATAGAGTCTGTAAGTGCCTTGAGAAACCAATTAAAATCTTAATCCCTGTATGAAGTGATTTTCTTTCTCTTTATTACTGTGCAGTCTCGCTGCTTGCTGATCCATCAGCAGTGCTGTCAATGCCAGTCCCTCTCTAATAACCTTTAATCCGTCTAACAGACTGAGCAATCAAACAGCTCAGTGAAAATTTACTTGAGTTCAACAAATTCTTGGTTACACTTACTAATTTTTTGAAAAAGCTTCTAAGAGGGTAAGTGTTGGCCCAGAATATGATATTGATTCATGAGTTGCTTGGCATGTAGTGGCAAGTCTTAATTTCACATACAAGGAAATGCTTTTAGCTGCTGGCACTTTTACATCTGTTCAGAACACAACAAACTTGTCCTCTAAAATTCTAGCGATGAATTTATTGCTGAAGTTAGAGACTATTATTCAAAACTGAGTTGAAAGGAAGGACACCATCCAAGGCAAATGGTTAAAAGAATGGTAAAAGAATGCCTCCAGATGATGGAGGGTGGCTAAATAGAAACCTTCTCACATTTCAGTGCATAGGTTTAGAAGGCAACAAAAATAAGCAGAATAAAAGTACATATAAAATAATGATGTAGAGTGAACTAACTCAGACAGAGAAGGATAAATATATGACATCCCTTATATGTGGAATCTAAAAAGAAAAGATACAAATGAACTTTAAAAACAGAAACAGACTAATAGACTTAGAGAATGAACTTATTAGTCTTAGAGAATGAACTTATGGTTGCTAGGGGAAGGAATGGTGGAAGGAATAGTTAGGGAGTTTGGGATGGACATGTACAGACTGCTATATTTAAAATGTATAAGAACAAGAACCTACTGTATAGCATATAGAATTCTGCCTGATGTTACGTGGCAGGCTGGATGGGAGGGGAGTTTGGGAGAGAATGGATATGTATATATGTATGGCTGAGTCCTTCACTGTTCACCTGAATCTATCACAACATTGTTAATTGGCTATACTCCAATGCAAAGTAGAAAGTTAAATAAAATAATAATGATGTAGAAAATTGTCTTGCAGTGTTTAGTGGCTACCTGATTGGATAGTCTATGGCAAGGGCATGTATTTTGCAGTCTTTTTTTCCCTTGTTTAATCTCATGATTCTTTGTCAACATAAGTAACTCTGGACTTGTTGACTGGATCCTAAAACTGGTTCAAGGGTGCTTTAGCGTGACTCCCAGAGCCATATGGGTAACAAATTACTCTGGTTCCATGGCATGGACTTCAGAATTACAACCAGCCCATGCTGTCATAGTTTGGAGGGGTTAAAAGCAATGGACAAAGAGTTTATTTAGCAGTACAAGTACTATACTGGAGAAGGAAATGGCAACCACTCCAGTGCTCCTGCCTGGGAAATCCCACGGACAGAGGAGCTTGGCAAGCTACAGTCCATGGGGTCACAAAAGAGTCAGACATGACTTTGACTAAACAAACAATGCAAGTACAATATACTCCTGCAAATATGGCATGTGTCCTATGATTCCCTGATAGTTGTGGTATACCTCGCTGGAGACAACATGTACCCCAGCAAGGCCAAGATATCCTGGACTGCTTTAGCATTATCTGTATGAGACTAGGTCTGACAATTCTAGTCTCTCTTTGAAAGGTCTGATGGGAGCCTCATTTGCTCAGACTTACCATCCCCAACTGTGTATCTGCTGGTGTGGCCCCCTTGACGGGTTCTCAAGTAAAAGCACTTCTGACTGTTAATAGGAAATGAGAGTTGATGTCTCTACTGCCCAGCTAATCTGTTCTGACTTCATGCTGCACCTTCAAATATGTAAACCTTGTCTGATTTACTCAAGTATTGTCTTCTGACTGTCCAGTCAGTGTGAACCTGTTATTCACATTTGTTAGGTTGGTATGTGTGCAGAGCTAAATGTCTAAAATAATTCCCAGGCCACTGATTATAGATTCTTTGCAAAGGAGGTGGGTAGATCTATAGTGAAACTGATACTCAGTTATGGTTCTTATCCTTATAAAATGTAATGAATAAACCTTCAAGAAAAGATTTCTATCACGTCCATCTAAAATGAGTACTCTTTTAGACATATCACATAATCTTAAACTAAGTTCTGCAAAATAACTCACATAGAAAGGAAAGTCTAGGGCAAAAAAGACATCAAAATTTATGAAATGTGAAATGTGCTGTAGCACTAAAGCTTCTAGAAGGAGAGTCTTCATGTAGCAACATAGTCTAATGTCTTTTTGTATGTGATATTTTGATATGGAAGGAGAAAGCTTTCAAAAGTAATTTGAAAATAATTTGAAGATCTAGGTATAGGTCTGTAGGAATTAATAATCTCTGGCAAACATTTTTATCTGCAACATACAATGTTAAATTAACTTCTACTCAACAGAAAGCTGCTCCTTCCACTGGGTTTACAGCTGACGGAGCCCTCACTCCATTTCCAGCATCCATTTAACCATTTACCCATATCTTTTACTGAGAAGTACTCCTTCCTTTTTATTTTATTGGCTCGCGGCTGTTTTCTCTCTGTGGATCCAGGCCAAATGGGGAAAAAATGAACAAGGTTATTATGTCTTTGAAAAACCTTTAAAGGGCTGTATGACTCTTAACAGAGTCATATTTTCAAGGACCAAGTAAATTATTTGGGGATATATTACTCTCTGTTACAAAACAGCCTCATAGAGTTTAGCTATTTTGAAGGTTAGTATAGAGATTTGGTAAGCTTTGTGTTTCATTAATTTTCTGATTTTTGTAATCCACTTCTATTTGTAGTAAAAAGTATTGAGTCACAAAAAGAATGAAAATTCTTTCAGAGGCTCTTATGATGAGACAATGGGACTCCATTAATTAACCTCTGGTTTCTATTCCCCTACTCCTTCAGTGGCCTTCCCATGTGGCTCAGTGATAAAGACTCCACCTGCTAAGCAGGACACTTGGGTTTGATCCCTGGGCCAGGAAGAATCCCTGGAGAAGGAAAAGGCAGTCTACTCCAATATTCTTGTCTGGAAAATCCCATAGACAGAGGAGCCTAGCGAGGCTAGAGTCCATGGAGTTTGCAAAGAGTCAGACACAACTTGGCAACTAAACAACTCCTTTAATAACAGATAATTAAATTAGCCAACTTAATATTACCTTGGAATTATCCGTTAGGTCAGTTTTACCTTTTTAAATCTAGGGAGTAGATTTTTTTTTTTAATGTTTTAAACCTTGAAATGCCACATCCACAGAAAATCACATAGATCTTAAGTGATACAGTTTAATGAATTTTCACAAACCAGACACAATTATGGAGACTGTGCCAACTGAGAAAAAGAACACAACCAGAACACCAGTTGTCTCCTTGCACCCTTACCCCATTCTCCTGACTTTGACACTTTAGACTACTTTTGTCTGTTTTTGAATTTATATGAATGGAAACAAACAGCATGTATTCTTTTGCTGTGCTGTGCTTAGTCACTTAGTTGTGTCTGACTCTTTGTGACCCCATGGACTGTAGCCAACCAGGCTCCTCTGTCCACAGGGATTCTCCAGGCAAGGATACTGGAGAGAGTTGCCATGCCTCCTCCAGGTCATCTTCCCAACCCAGAGATCAAACCCAGGTCTCCCACATTGTGGGCGGATTCTTTACTGTCTGAGCCATCGGGGAAGCCCATGTATACATTTGAGTCTGATTTATTTCACATTTATGAGATTCAGCTATGTTGGTACATGTAGCAATAGTGTGTTCATTCTCATTGAACATTGTATGATTTATTTATCTACTCTATTATTGATAGACTTTGGGTTGCTTTCTTTCAGGGCTATTATGAATAGTGCTGCTGTGAACATTCTTATACATGTCTTTGATGAACCTAGGTGTTCATTTCTGTTGGGGATTTATCTAGGAATTAATTGTCATAGATCTCATGTGGTATTGGCTATCTTTTCATTTTGATAGGTTCAAAGGTGTGTCGGAGTTGGCTCAGACCAGCTCTCAAGGACCAAAGGTTAAATTTGTAGTAATTTTGACAACTGATTGTTAAAAATAACCATTATTAAAAACTAACTTACATAAACAAATAAGTTATATTAAAACAAAAGTATTAAGTTTATTACCTCCTAATTACTATCCTACATTTGACTATCATTCTATGCTATTGAGTTTATTTATAGTAATTTTATCCATATGATGGAAATACTATATAATACATAATATTATATGCATCTCTTTAGCGATATCTTCTAGGTAGTTTGAGACTGACCAAAGTGGAATATTTATACTGCGAAAACTGGGACATGCCACTAATCAGGGCTTGATTTATACACACTTCAGAAAGTGATGGGGGAAATATTAATAATGCAGATTAAACTTAAAAGTTTCATGTATGTAGTTGGTATCTTGTGAATAGCTAAAAAATTTATCAAAGCATGGTTGAATTACAACCTTAGATAAGGATGCAAAAATTCAGCAAAAATCAGAAAGAATTCTATAAGAATCAATTGGCTGTATGGAATTTACAGTAAAGAGTATGTGTTATGTATTTTATTATTTGTCAGTTTGTGATACACACATACACACGATTCCTCCTTCTAGAAAGCCAATTGTCAAACATTTACTAGGATACTTCTGGTTATAGTGCTGTCACATTGTGATTTAATGTTTTCTTTCCCTGATGACTAAGAAAGTTGAACACATTTTCATAAGTTTGTTGATCAGTAGAGTATCTTTTTCTGTAAAGTCCCTATTAATTTTAAGTCATTTTTCTTCTGTGTTCATTTCCCTGTTGATTTGTAGGAATTCTTTATGCATTCTTGATAAAAGTCCTTTATTGAGCATACATATTGCATAGGTCTTCTAATGGTGCTTTTAAGTAGAGAAGTTCTTAATTTTCAGTTAGTACAGTCTTTTGCTTTGTGGTTAGTGCTGTTCACGTCCAGTTTGAGAAATATTTGCAATCCCTGAGGTGCCTGTGTTTTCTTCTAGAAGCTTTGATGTTTTACCTTTCACATTTAGATCTGCAATCCACTTGGAACTGATTTTTCTTTAAGGTATGAGGTAGCTGCTGCTGCTGCTAAGTCGCTTCAGTCGTGTCTGACTCTGTGCGACCCCATAGACAGCAGCCTACCAGGCTCCTCCGTCTCTGGGATTCTCCAGGCAAGAACGCTGGACTGGGTTACCATTTCCTTCTCCAATGCATGAAAGTGGAAAGTGAAAGCGAAGTCACTCAGTCTTGTCCAACGCTTTGCGACCCCATGGATTGCACCCTACCAGGCTCCGCCTTCCATGGGAGTTTCCAGGCAAGAGTACTGGATTGGGTTGCCATTGCCTTCTCTGAAGGTATGAGGTAGAAGCTAAGATTAATTTTTGTGTGTGTGCAGATGGACATCCCATAAGCTCAGAACCTTTTGTTGAACAGATCATCTTTTCACCATTGTATTTTAGCATCCCTTTTGTCAGAGCCAAGGGATGGTCAGCCTGTAAGTCTTATAGGACAGTTTTAAATCAATGAAACAGTGAATTTTGGCATTTGCCAACCATCTTAGCAATTCATCCAAAAGAGATTTTATTTCAGTTGGTTAGGGAACAACTTGTCTCACCTCCAATCAACAATGTTTATTGATTTCCACTGTGAACAAGACTCTGGGCTGGCCTCTGAGAGCATAATCTCCTGCTCCCCGCACCCATCAACTCTACACACAGTCCTTTATTCTTTTATCTCTTTCTCAAGCACCTTGACCCTGAACGTCATAAAATAAGAATTTCCGTCAACATCTTATTTTTGTAGAGATTTGTCATTAGATCTTTTTGCTTTACATAATTTTCTTTCTTTCTTTATCTTTGGCTGTTCTGGGTCTTCAGCGCTGCGTGAACTTCTCCCTAGTTGCAGCGAGGGGAGGCTACTCTAGTTCTGGTGTGTAGGCTTCTCTTTGTGGTGGCTTCCCTTATTGCAGAGCGGGGTCTCTAGGGTGTGTGAGCTTCAGTAGTTGTGGCATGTGGGCTCAGTAACCGTGGCCCACTGGCTCTAGAGCACAGGCTCAACAGCTCTAGCACACAGGCTTAGTTGCTCCACTGTATGTGAGATATTCCCAGATCAGGGATCAAACCCCTGGTTCCTGTACTGGCAGACTCTTCACCACTGAGCCACCAGGGAAGCTCTTTATCACTAGATCTTTTTATACCTTTGCAAATTACTTTCTCCCAAATATTTCTTTTATAAAATTAAAGCAAATTCTGATAATACATTCAGATTATCAGTTGAACAAGTCAATATTTACTTTATAAACTTGTGAGAAAGAGTATATTTGTCAATAAAGAGTGACCCTTTTTTTTTTCAAAATAGGAAGCAACAGATTTCCTTGACAGAATGACAATTTGGCTATTTGTATTTACAGAATAAAACAACATAGAAGCAATTAAATAAAATTCATTCAGGAAAAACATGGATGAGAATATAATTTATTATGTAAGGGAATTAATTTCTTAATTCTGTTATTGATTTTATTGTGCAGAAAGAAAGCAAAAGCTCCACATTGCAATTGCCATGTAATTGTGGATAGATTTTCTGTTCTTTCAGTTTGATTGTAAAATGGACCTAACCTTTCACTAGAGGGCATCTTTACTCCATTTGGTCTTTAGTGAAACTACACAACAGCAACTAATATTTCGCTTAATGTCGTATTACCTTTTAACCTCTCCTGATCCTAAGGAGAAAGTTGTGGCTGATCCTGATACTAAAAGAACTCTTAGAAACACACACACTATCTTTTTATGAAGAGTTCTAGCTTTAAAAACTCTTACTATTATGAATAGTAATTTTCCTTTACCCTTCTAGGTTCTGTGATCAGACCCCTTATAGTAAAAGACAGATTAAAAAGAAAAACATGCAGAAGTTTATTAACACATATATACCATGTGTACATGGGAGATACCCACGAAAACTGAGTAAAATACCCTGAAATGGCCCTATCCATCGCTTGAAATACTATCTTCAGCTAAAGACAAAAGAAAGATGTTGGGGACTAGTGGGGGGCAGTTACAGGAGGTTATCAGGAAAGACACAGTAAACAGGGCAAGGTTGTTACGCAAATTTAAGCCAGCACCTTCTTCATGGATGAGTTTTGTGATTTAGAGTCATTCTCTTCCTGGTACAGAGAGGAAGACACTATAATCAATGGAGATTTCCCTTGGAAAAGGGTAAATTAAGCTCTTCTTTGGAGCTTCTCCTATGTCTGCTGTTTCTTAAAAAAAAAATAATAATAATAATCAGTTCAAAATAATCCTTATGCCAAAGAGGTATATTTTGGAGTGGCATATTTTGCTACTTTTCATTCCATCCTTTGAAAGTTCCACGCTAAGTTTCACAGTCTTTGCGAAGTTGGTAGTCTCACTGAACTAGTCTCTTAGTACTGAGAATAGGTCAGTTCAGTTACAGAGTTGTGTCTTACTTCAGAAGGTGGTGTAAGGGAGGAAAAATAATGTCCCCTCTATCCTCCCAGGTTATTAACTGAGACCCGCCTGTAATAAAAAGAGTAATAGGAGATAAACAAACTTAATTATATGGGAGCGCCCCCGCCCCTGCCCCCGCCCCTCCCTCTCCCCCCCACCCCCCCTCAAAGACTTGAAACTCAAAGTCAGCAAAGCAGGACACTTTTATACTGTTGTAGCCACGCGTTCCAGGAAACAAACTCACTCAGAAGGACAATGCAGCTAGTGGAGTGCAGCTTATTGCACTGGCAAGCCCAAGGCAGAGTATCCTCTTAGCCAAGGACCCCGACCAGTTTTTGTGAAAATCTTATATACCCTAAGTGTATGTGTATGTGTATGTGTATGTCAAACCCACCTCCACAAATTCTCTGAAACTAGTGTGAACAACAGAAAAGAAAGATACAGTCAAAGTTAACCCGTGATTCATATGCCTTAAACCTGTGATTCATTTGCCTTAAGCCTAGGTAGGTAGTTAACAGTGGACAATTATCAATAGGCCTGTGGTCATACCCCAGTAAGCATAATAGAATTTATGATTCTATTTAGTTACACAGATAATTAGGGTATTCTTTTAGACGACGGAGAGTCTAGGTATGAGCCCTGGGGCTCTTCCATCTGGGGGTCCGATTTTCCAGTTGGTATGTCATTTCTGTAGATACTGGGCATATACCTCAAAGTCCACAGTCCAGCCCAAGATGGAGTCCTGCTTTCAAGATGGAGCCTGTTCTGTCCGTTTCCTCCTTCAATACATTTTAGACAAAGAAATGATAAACATGTGAAGAATTGACAAGGCGAGGGTTTTGGCTTGGGGTAGTGACATGATGAAGTAGCAAGGTTTGTTTCTACAGCTTTCTTGGCCCTAAATTCCCTGTCTCTGGTGATAAAAATGCCTTCTACCCTCCTGGTACAGGGACGGTACCTTGCACATGAGAGGTTTATCTCCTACTTTCAGGGGGGTCAAAGTAAGGTCAGAGTTCTTGCATCAGCCATTTCTAAAGTAACTTTAATTCAAAATAATCAATATACCAATGTGGCGTATTCTAAGGTGACATATTCTGAACCCCTATAGCTATAGGTGATACTGCTGGGCTCCAAAAGTGAGGCTTATCTGGTTCAAGCCATTAGGTATTTAATAAGAGACATTTCTAGGGAAACAAAATAGTAACAAAGGTTAGTAGTTGAAAGAGGCTGTAAGTCCAATTTCTGAGTTCTGAGGGGAGCCAGTGATTTTGAGATATTTGGGTATGAAGCATCTTTGGTTTGAATCTCTTTGGTGATGTCATCAGGTATCCAAGGAACTTAATGTGTGGCCCACACAGCAACAGGCATGAAGGCTGGCCACACATGAACTGTTGCAGTGATTCCTCTGAAGTTTATATCAAGTTGTCCAGCTTCCGTTTGCAGAGAAAAGGGCAGCCTTTATTCTCAGCACTTTAAGTCAGATGAATGGAAGAAAATTCGAAATGTTACCTTGGAGAGTCATCACCAGATACTTGAAATTAGAAGAAATCAGTATGCACCCTAATTTACAGGTAGATAAAAAAATCTCAAAGACAATTTACAGGACTACATTCTGATATCCACCGAATGTGTGCTATTGAATAATAATTCTCACAGTTTGCTTACTGGTCACAAGAGTAAAAAACAGCTAACTATGTGAATGACACCTTGACCAGATCAAAATGAGCACAAATTATCACAAATGAGGGACTGAGGACGCAATGCCACTAATGTAGCCAGGATGCAAAATCTGAAACTAATGATGAAGAAATATTGGACAAGCTCAAAATAAGACAAATTCCACTGTTTTAATTTTACAGGGTCTATATTTTTCCAAAATATTAAAGTCATAAAAGATAATGAAAAGCCAAGGAAATGTACCATATTAAGGGAGACTAAAGAGATGTTACAGCTAAGTACAGTTGGCCCTTGAACAATGAGGGAATTAGAGGTACCGATCTTCCTCACAGTTGAAAGTCTACATTTAGCTTTACAGTGGTGCGTGCATATCTGAGGTTCAGTATCCTCAGATTCAACCAACTGTGGACCGCGCAGTACTGTAGTATGTATTTAGTGAAAGAAATCCCTGTATATATGGACTCATGAAGTTCAAGCTATTGAACTTATTGAATAACTCAAGTTATTCAAGGGTCTGCTATATAATAACCTAATTCTAGATTGGACCCTCTGCTAGAAAGGAAATATTTGCTATAAATATATTACTGGGTCAACTGACAAAAATTGGAATGTGGATGGCAGATTTAGGAAATATAATTATATCCAGATTAAGTGTACTGAAGTTGACAATGGTATTGTGATTATGTGAGAGGGATACCCTTGTTCTTTGTAAGGTTAAATTAATTAAACAAGGAAACCATTAGACTGAGGTGCTTTGCCTGCATAAGCAAACCACAGCCTAGGTCTGTAAATGCTTCAAGGTGAAGAACTCAAAACCAAAGGACAACCAGTCACCAGCAGCAAACTAGGCTTTTACAAATGAGGCAATCAAATAATTTCCTTACTTTGTTTCTACCTGTTCACTATAAAAATTCTTTCCCTGAGTTCCTGTTGGTGGAGAGCTCCTTTCTCCTTCTGGTTTGGTATTGCCTGATTGGAATAGTTCTTGTTCACGTAAACTCTTAATATTTTTAATATGCCTCAGTTTGTCTTTTAATAATTTATACAAACTAAAGTATTAGGGGTAAATACAATGGGGAAAGGGTGGTTCAGAAAAGACACACATTCAATGAGTTTATATCTGTATATCTTGATATTGACATAGATATATATAGAGATGAGGGGACTAATAATGTACTAGAATGGCATAAAGATAACCCTCAATGATAAAAATTTGAGCAAAATATGCATTAGGATATCTTATCTGAATTGCCCTTATCTAACTAAAGCAGAGCCCCCCAAAATGCAGCTGCCATTTAACACTCCTCCAAGGGAGTCACATATTTGGGAGAAAATGGAATTCTAGCACCAGGAGGTAAGAATTCAGCTTCCATAAGTTCCCCTCCAGGGGATTTTCCAGCCAGGAAGGAGGCTCCCCATTAGCATCAGGATGAAAAAGACCAGTAGAATCTTTTGTACTTTCCAACTAAAGTCCTTAACCACCCCCAACCTTTTCCTCTATTAAGCTGCTATACAAACTGTTAAGAGTGGTCCTGCATGTATGTAAATAATTGTCTTTTCTCCTGGAATGTGGCTATTATCAGTTAATTCACAGACCTCCATCACCCCACTCTGAGGTGGTAGAGGAACAGTTCTTCTCCCAATAAAGAGCAAAAGATAAAGCAAATGAGGCAAAATGTAAATAACAGGGGAATCTGATGGAGGGCATATGGGTTTCTTGTTCTTGCAAATTTTCTGTGAGTTTGAAACCATATCCAAATAAAAAGTTTTAAAAACTAAAAAACAGAGATGCTCATTGAAATAATATCTGTAATAGCAAAAAAAAAAGAAAAGAGAAAAAGTATTAAATAATTTTTCCATGTCCATTCAATGTCATCATCAAAGCTGATGTTTTTAAAATATTCTTTAACATGGGAGAATATAACATAAATATTCCTTTTAAAAAAAAAAAGAAATGAAAGCAATCTATACAGGATGATGCCAGCTAGGTCAAACACTAAATGGTTTATATATTTACCCAGGATATTAAATGATGTAAGAAGAGTCTCATGAAATTGTTTCCAGCTTCATAACTGGAAACCCAGACTTATTCTGAACAGCTCTAGGAGTTAAGATATGTCTGGGGAGGGAAAGTAGAAGAGCAGTACCACATTTCTCCTTGTCTCTCTGGTTCCAAATTACTGCTTTTGATAAATAAATCCCGTCTCTATACTCTAGAGTATAGTCCCCAATATAAGGCACATCTTCTTTTTCTTGCTTTATTTCTAAAGGATAAAATAAATCATTTGCATGTACTGGGGAATAAAAGTCCTTCAAATTAAGGGAGACCCCTTCACATCAATGTAGAAAAGAAAACTAATTTAGGACTTGAGATGTTATAATTTATAAGAAGTATATATTTGGTCAGTCAGATGACCAGAATATATTTCTCTTGCATATTTGATCTCTATGTACAGGTCCTGGCTCACAGGCCCCAAAAGCCTTGGAATTTCATCAGTGTGGAGAGTGATAAAGGTATCTTTTATGTTAATGAGCTGACAGTGGAACCAATCATGAGATTAGAGGGTTAGAATTAATTCTACCCCCAACCTCCAGGCGGGGAGAAGGGCTGGAAGTTAAATCAGTCACCAACTGACTAGTGATTTAATCAATCATGCCTATATAATGAAGCCTCCATATAAACCCAACAGAATGGAATTTGGAGAGCTTTCCGGTTGTGAACATGTGGAGATTGGAGACAGTGTGGAGCCTGGGGAGGGCATGGGAGCTCTGCACCATTTTCCTGTGCTGTGCCCTACACATCTCTTCCATCTGGCTGTTCCTAAGTTATATCCTTTTCTAACAAACCAGTAATCTAGTAAATAAAATGTTTCTCTGAGTTCTGTGAGCTGCTCTAGCAAATTAATTGAACCCAGGTAGGATATCGTGGGAACTTCTGATTTATAGTCAGTTGGTTAGAAGCTCAAGGGTACAAGCCTGGGCTTGTGACTAGTGTCTGAAGTGTGTGTCTTATGGTGTGGAGGTGAGGGAGAGATGGGTTGTCTTGTAGGATTTGTTAAAACACAAAACTCAACAGAGTAAATGTAAAGATTTAATTGACTGTAATTAAATGTAACACTGATTTAATTCAGTGTTTCATGTAGCATCCCATCTAGCAGACAGAAAGGAGCTCCAAGGAGCTATACAAAATGAAGTGCTATTTTATAGGCCAAAACGGGCTGGAAGAGGAAGTTTCTAGTAACAAGTAGATTGTTTCAGGCAAGGTCACCTTCTGGTGTGGGAAGGTGGGTTCTATTAGACAAATTACCTTACTAGTGTTAGGGGAAGCAAACTGATTGACACCGCCTACCCTGGCCAGGCACCATGGTAACCATTTGCATGAGTTGTTTTATGACAGGAGACCCTGATAAGGAATATGGAACTAATAAGCCACCACCAACAGGAAGAGTTTGGGAAAGGTCTAAAGGAGACACCAGACCACTTCCCAGAATCCCTCTTGCTAGCATCCATCTTGGCTGAGCGATGCGAGCACCACCAGGAAAGACTCTGAATTAGAATGATTGGCGAAAGACCACCCAGAAACTAATCCCATCACCACAAAACCCAAGACTGTGAGCCATGCAGCAGAGCAGTTCCCCTAGGTTCCCTTACCCTACTGCTCTCCACCTGGGTGCCCTTCGCAATAAAGTCTCTTGCTTTGTCAGCACATGTCTCCTCGGACAATTCTTTTCCGAGTGTTAGACAAGAGACCAGTTTCGGGCCCTGGAAGGGGTCCCCCTTCCTGCAACACTAGTGCCGACCAGGTACAAGCATACCTCAGAGATACGGTGATTTGGTTCTAAACCACTGCAATAAAGGGAGTCACACAGATTTTTTTTTTTTACTTCCTAGTACATCTAAAAGTTATATTTGCACTATACTGTAATCTATTAAGTATGCAATAGCATTATGTCTGAAAAAACAGCATACATACTGATGCCTGGTATATGTATTATGTACTGGTACTGTAGAGTCTAAGTAACTCCGTCTTAGAAAAGGAGCCGCCATCTTGTAATAAAGGGCAAACACCCAAGTTCCCCCACCCCCAGGTCACCACCCTAGACACAACTGCCAATCAGGGGCTAGCGCGGGAAAATCCCCTGACCTCCCCTCCCGTCCTGGCCAGTCACCGGAGGCTGAAACACATTACCCCATCCGAGCCCTCCTGCCCTTTGTCTCTTTCCCTTAAAAGCCTTGTACCATGCGGCTCGGGGCCTCCGCCCTCACTCTGCTGCTGTGTGTATGCGCTGACCGGGTCTGTAATAAACTCCCTCTTGCGCTTGCATCGGTGAATGGCCTCCTGGTGGTTTGTGGAGATTGGGATCTGGGCACAACAGTACCAAATCAAATCTCAGAGACAGAGTTTTGAGTGAAGTAGAAAAGAATAGCTTAATTCAGGCAAAGGGGAACACAGTGGGCTTGTGTCCTCACCAGGGGGAATTTGGTGAGGGGTTTTATAGCAGTGGTTCAAGGGTGGGGTTGCTAATAAGGGTGTGTGCAGGGCCTGCATGCCTTCAGTCTTGCCTCAGGCAGTCTCCTGTTGAGCCTCTGTGGTTCTCAAGGTTATTAAATTGTGACCTCTCTGGAATAGAATGCCTCATCAGGAGTTAACATCTGTTTTTTGTTGGGGGGTTAACTTCTGTAGGAGAACTCAAAGATATTGTTATGTGTACCCAAGCCCATGCAACAGCGAAGACCCTGGACAGTCAAAACTGCATAAATAAATAAAGAAAATTTATACTTTATGGGAATTCCCTGGCGAGCCAGTGGTTAGGACTCTGCACTATCACTGCTTAGGGCCTGCGTTTTACTCCTGGTTGGGGCACTAAGAACCCACAAGACATATGATGTAGCTGGGGAAAAAATAAAATACTACTAAAGATGACCCAGATAACCACGATGGTGTGATCACACAGCTAGAGCCAGACATCCTGAAATGCGAAGTCAAGTGGGCCTTAGGAAGCATCACTATGGACAAAGCTAGTGGAAGTGATGGAATTCCAATTGAGCTATTTCAAATCCTAAAAGATAATGCTATTAAAGTGCTGCACTCAGTATGCCAGCAAATTTGGAAAATTCAGCAGTGTCCACAGGACTGGAAAAGTCACTTTTCATTCCAATCCCAAAGAAGGGCAGTGACAAAGAACGTTCAAACTACCACACAATTGCAATCATTTCGCATGCTAGCAAAGTAATTCTCAAAATTCTCCAAGCCAGGCTTCAACAGTACATGAACCATGAACTTCCAGATGTTCAAGATGGATTTAGAAAAGGCAGAGGAACCAGAAATCAAATTGCTAACATCTGTTGGATCATAGAAAAAGCAAGAAAGTTCCAGAAAAACATCTGCTTCATTGACTACACCAAAGCCTTTGACTACGTGGATCACAACAAACTGTGGAAAATTCTTCAAGAGACAGGAATACCAGACCACCTGACCTGCCTCCTGAAAATCCTGTATGCAGGTCAAGAAGCAACAGTTAGAACTGGACTGGTTCCAAATTGGAAAAGGAGTATGTTATGTCAAGGCTGTATATTGTCACCCCGCTTATTTAACTTATATGCAGAGTACATCATGCGAAATGCCAGGCTGGATGAAGCACAAGCTAGAATCAAGATTGCCAGGAGAAATATCAATAACCTCAGATATGCAGATGACACCACCCTTATGGCAGAAAGCAAAGAACTAAAGAGCCTCTTGATGAAAGTGAAAGAGGAGGGTGAAAAAGTTGGCTTAAAACTCAACATTCAGAAAACAAAGATCATGGCATCCTGTCCCATCACTTCATGGCAAATAGATGGGGAAACAATAGAAACAGAGAGAGACTTTATTTTCTTGGGCTCCAATATCACTGTGGACAGTAACTGCAGCCATGAAATAAAAAACACTCGCTCCTTGGAAGAAAAGCTATGAGCAACCTAGACAGTGTTTTAAAAAGCAGAGACATTACTTTGCCAACAAAGGTCCATCTAGTCAAAGCTATGGCTTTTCCAGTAGTCATATGTGATGTGAGAGTTGGACAATAAAGAAAGCTGAGCAATGAAGAATTGATGCTTTTGAACTGCGATGTTAGAGGAGACTCTTGAGAGTCCCTTGGACAGCAAGGAGATCCAACCAGTCAATCCTAAAGGAAATCATTCCTGAATATTCATGGGAAGGACTGATGCTGAAGCTGAACCTCCAATACTTTGGCCAGCTGATGCAAAGAACTGATTTATTGGAAAAGACCCTGATGCTAGGGAAGATTGAAGGCAGGAGGAGAAGGGAACAACAGAGGATGAGATGGTTGGATGGCATCACTGACGTGATGGACATGAGATTGAGCAAGCTCCGGTAGTTGGTAATGGACAGGGAATCCTGGTGTGCTGCAGTCCATGGGGTCGCAAAGAGTCGGACACAACTGAGCGACTGAACTGAACTGAGCTGAACCATCATCTGAGCCTTCAGTTAGTTTTCATATGTTGCTGGTTGAAGGTCTGAAGTATTGAAAGAATAAACAGACTGTGACAGACCGTCACCAAGTGAGCAAATGCTATTGGAAAAACTGTGCCTGTAGACTTGCTCGATGAAGGACTGCCACACATTTTCAATTTATAAACAATGCAGTATCTGTGAAGCACAGTAAAGTGAAGCATAGTAAAATAGGGTATGCCTATAATTCCAGATTTGTTAAAGGTCATAGTCATGGGAGATGCTGAAACTGCAGTTAGGTTAAGTATTATGAACTCTTGGTCTGGTGATGTGGGGCTTAGCACAAGTGATCTCATTTTGGGTCTGTTTCTTTTATTAACAGAGTGAACTTTAACCTGTGGAATCTGATGCTCTCTCTGGGTAGATAGTGTCAGAACTGAATTGAATTCTTGCACACCCTACTGTGTCTGAGAATTGCTTGGTGTTGTGTGGGCAATCCTCCCTGGAAACACACACATTATAATTAGGTCTAGGAACCTAACTGAGTGCTGAGTAAGCCCAGCAGAGTAGTACATGCACATGGGTAGCCTGTGAGTGTCTCGAAATCAGGATGAAGTCTCACACAAGTGAGTAAAGCAGAGGAAAGACTGTTTAAATTTCTGTTTCCCTGAGAGGCAAAGAGTTACTCCAGACAGCCTTCTGGGTTAACTCCAGAATTGTGTGTGGACATTTCAAAGGGTATGAAGCCCAGACCTTGCAGAAAACTCTGCATGGGAAAATAGGAGTTGGAGCTTATCTGGAGAGATCTTCCCAAGTTCCAGAAAGTTAAAATAGGGACTCAAGGACTGTTCTGTTTCTGAAGAGACTGTTTCAAAAGCCAAGGTAGAGAGAAAGTTCTTCCTCTCCTTTACAGGCAGAGGAAAATCATTTTCATTTATCCTCACACGTGGGCAGCAGCTTTTTGCACTTTGGGGACTCTGTGTATGAAGTGTGGGATCAAATGAGAGTGACACCTGGGGAACAGCTGAAGACTGAACCTCCTATTTCATATATCCTGGTTGTTAGTCTTCTAGTCTCCACGGTTACTGGAATTTTGCCCAGAGCCCCTCTATCTCAGCAGGCTCTCGCCTTTTCTGTGTTTTCTTATTCCATTTCTGACTCCACCCTCCTTTCTTCTCCCACTTTGGCCACCTTCCTCCCCTAGCAAGGTGAAACTCTTATTTCCCTTGTATTGTTATGCAGAGTAATTTTGTTTTCCATCCACTTCTAGTCTCTGGAGCATCAAAGACATTTCTACTCCCTAATGCTTTCACAACTCAGGCATCAACTCCAGATCCCATTCTTCATCTGCAGAGAAAGATGGGCAGAGGCTTTGCAACTTCAGATTTCCTTTCTTCTTTACTTACCAGGGTTTGAGGAGAAGGAAGAGAAGGAGAGATGTGTTGCCTAACTGCTGATATGAATTATGCCATCCTTCCCCTCAGAAGGCAACAGTGAACAAGAAGGGAAAAAAAAACAAGAAAGCAGCAATAGCTAGACTCAGGTTTAGTTTTAAATTAATATTTTTCTCTGATTTTTTCAATTTCCTTTGCTCTAGGATATTTATTTCTATTCATGTCATCTAAAAATTGAGATATATTATGTATATATATGTAAATATAATGCCATCAATTGATGAGATATCACTTTTATATATAAAATTAGTTAAGATTTTTGGTTTTGTAGGACCAGAGGAGTTAAAAATATATTGTCAGTAGCAAGCTGTGTGGTAAGTTGGCATCGATAATCATATTCAAGGTTCAGTTCTGGGGCTTCCCTGGGTGGTACAGTGGTAAAGAATCTGCCTGCCAATGCAGGAGACAGAGTTCTGATCCTTGGTCTAAGCAGATTCCACATGCTGAGGAGCAACTAAGCACCACAACTACTGAGCCTGTTCTCCAGAGCACAGGAGCCACAACTACTGAAGCCCAAGAACCTAGAGTCCATGCTCTGCAACAAGAGAAGCCACTGCATGAGAAGCGCAAGCACCACAATGCTTAGTAGCCCCTGCTCACTGCAACTAGAGAAAAGCCTGAGTGCAACAAAGACTCAGCACAGCCAAGAGATAATTTTTTTAAAAAAGGTCAGTTCAGTTCTAACCTAGGTTTGGAGTCCTAGTATTCTTAAATTGTCTTCAAAACTTGTGCCCAGAGCAAAGAGCACAGAGATAGAACTAAAGAAAGTGTACACCATGTGTAGTAAATATTAGCCACTGAGGAATGACCACAGATAGATAAAGCTGCTCTCTTATTGTCTCTGATACAAGTACAAAATGACTGCCTGCCACATGCCAGGAAATGCTATCAAAGGCTGGATAACTTGTCAGAGCTTTTGGAATAGATCACAGAACGTTCAAGCCTAGGGGGGGTTGGTGTGACTCATTCATCCAGGCTTCAAGGACTGTCGGTAAGATGTTGACCATCAACTTGTCAAAAGTCCTCTGCTGATCTTTCAGGAGACACTATTTATCTTCCTTCAAAATACAATTCTTTCAGGAACGCAGTAACACTGCCAAGTTTAATCAAAAGGTAACAGTCAAAACCCTGAAATTCCTTGATTAACCTCAAAATAAAACTGCCTGCAACTGTGTACCTAAAGGTTGCTAGAGAAATCATGATCAGGTGCACACATTCCAGACATTATCATGTCTCCATGAAGATCTGCAGGGAATCTTCATCTTCAAAATGTGGGGAAGTCCGGGACTCGGACTTCATTGTAATGCTGAGAAGTGACAATTAGGTAGAGGCAACATATTAGTGTGCCCAGGCTGCCATCACAAATACCACAGACTGGGTGGCTTAAACAACAGAAATTTATTTCTTCCAGTTATGGAGGCTGGAAGTGCATGATCAAGGCATTAGCAGGTTGGATTATTCGTATAGCCTCCCACTTGGGTTGCACGTAGTTGCAACCATCCTCATACAGTCTTTGCTCTGAGTTCACCTCGAGTATCTCTTTGTGTGTCCAAATATCCTCTTCCAAAGGACACCTGTTATATTGAATTAGGGTCCTCACTCTACCTCCTTTTAACTTAATCACCTCTTAAAAGGCCCTATCCTCAAATGCATGACTTAAGGTTTTCCCACCTTCAAGCATATGTGGTTTAAGGTCTTCCCACCTTAAACCATATATTAAAAAACTTCATAAAAATGCTACCTTTGTCTGCCCCACTTTGAAACACTAGGACTTTTCAAAGTAGTCTTGTCTTCTCCTTTATCATTTTGAGCAATAAATAAACTGTACTTTGTTTTATCAGCAGATTATTTTGGTGGTATTTTCAGAGAGTCAGTTCTCAGCATTTAAGAAGACTCTTCAGAAACTGCATAGTTCTACTGTCCGTCACACTTGAGTCCCTCATACATTATCCCTAACAAACAACATTCTGGTTTCTCCTTGGCCCTTGGATCCAGGGCCTGGAGTTCACTATCTGTAAGTCATGACCCTTTAGACAGTGACATTTTTGAAGCTGGCCAGGTATTTAACAGGAGGTAATAATGTGATGGTAGTAATAAATGTCATTTCAGTCAGTGAAGGGATAGATGGCACGCATCAGGCTTCACTGGTACTCCTTTAGTTAGCTGAGAAAACTAGGATTAAAAATTTTACTTACCTCTTTTCAATCTCCTTTATTTTTCTGTGTTTTATTTCTTCCCTACTCCATCATTGTAAAATGATTTTAAAATGATTTTTGTGTGTGATTATATTATTCTCTTTATAGAACATTGTTGGAAACTTTGAGAAGAAATAAACGGGAAAATAAATCTTTGGAGGACCTTCATGGTAATCCAGTGGTGAAAACTGTGCTCCCGATACAGGGGGCTTGGGTTGGATCCCTGGTCAGGGAACTAAGACCCTACATGCTGCACAGTGCAACCTAAAAAAAAATGAAAGAAATCTTTGGAGACTGGGGGAGAAAAAAGCTCAGGTAATAAATTTTCAAAAATGTGTTTATTTTCAGAGCTTCATAATTATTTTCTATAGATTTTTTTCTTTGTTATGCTCTTAATTCACTTTGAATTAATGAAGACATATTATCCAATAGTATTCATTTTAAAGATTAATAAAACTAGCTTATGAAAAAAGAGAAGAAAAAGTTAGTAGCTCCCCAAAATCTATTAATTAGGAAAAATATAAACTGCTGACATAGCAACAAAAAGAACAGCATTGCTGATTATCATTTTGATGCAGAAAAACAGACACACTTGCCAAAAGTTCTTGCCAGTAAACAAACTGAAAAGAAAATATTGGAAAATTTTCTGAAGTTCTGCTTACCAATAAACACTACTTAATGATGTAATTATTTCAAGGAGGAAAAAACTTAAGAATCGCTCTGAATTAATAAGATGTTAGTAATCAGAATATAAAGAAAAGGAGTGCATGCATATCTGGAGTGTTTTCCAACACCAACAGCAAGTTCTCTGATACTCTGGACACCAATTGAATATCCTTTAATTCAGTTTTTAAAAAAGCAAAAACTTTTATTTTTTGGCCACAGGGCAAGTGGTATCTTAGTTCCCCAACCAGGGATGGAACCTGTGTTCCCTGCAATGGAAGAGTAAAGTCTTAACCTCTGGATCACCAGGGAAGTCCACCTATAATTTCATTTTGATATGAACTACTCAGAAAACTAAGATCATGGCATCTGGTCCCATCACTTCATGGCAAATAGATGGGGAAACAGTGGAAACAGTGTCAGACTTTATTTTGGGGGCTCCAAAATCACTACAGATGGTGATTGCAGCCATGAAATTAAAAGATGCTTACTCCTTGGAAGGAAAGTTATGATCAACCTAGACAGCACATTAAAAAGCAGAGACATTACTTTGCCAACAAAGGTCCATCTCGTCAAGGCTGTGGTTTTTCCAGTAGTCAAATATGGATGTGAGAGTTGGACTATAAAGAAAGCTGAATGCCAAAGAATTGATGCTTTTGAACTGTGGTGTTGGAGCAGACGCTTGAGAGTCCCTTGGACTGCAAGGAGATCCAACCAGTCCATCCTAAAGGAGATCAGTCCTGGGTGTTCATTGGAAGGACTGATGTTGAAGCTGAAACTCCAAGACTTTGACCACCTCATGCGAAGAGTTGACTCATTGGAAAAGACCCTGATGCTGGGAAGGATTGGGGGCAGGAGGAGAAGGAGACGACAGAGGATGAGATGGCTGGATGGCATCACAGACTCGATGGACATGAGTTTGGGTAAACTCTGGTAGTTGGTGATGGACAGGGAGGTCTGGCATGCTGCGGTTCATGGGGTCGCAAAGAGTTGGACACGACTGAGCAACTGAACTGAACTGAACTGAACTTTCCAGACCCAAGATACAGATGATATCACTTCAATAACAGAATGTGAAGAGGAACTAAAGAGCCTCTTGATGAGGGTGGAAGAGGAGAGTGAAAAACTTGGCTGGTAACTCGACATTACAAAAACTAAGATCATGGCATCTGGTCCCATCACTTCAGGGCAAATAGAAGGGGGAAAAGTGGAAGCAGTGACAGATTTTTTTTCTTGGGCTCCAAAATCACTGCAGATGGTGACTGCTGTCATGAAATTCAAAGACATTTGCTGCTTGCAAGAAAAGCTATGACAAACCTAGTATGTGCATGCTCAGTCCTGTCTGCTTCTTTGTGACCCCATGGACTGTAGCATGCCAGACTCCAACATCCATGGAATTTTCCAGGCAGGAATACTGGAGTGGGTTGCTATTTCCTACTCCAGAGGATCTTCCTGACCCAGGGATCAAACCTGCATCTCCTGCATTGGCAAGTGTATTCTTTACCACTAGCACCAGCTATTACGTCAAATGCTTTTTATGCATCTACTGAGATGATCATATGATTTTTATCCTTTATTCTGTAATTGTAGTATATCATAATGATTGATTTGCAGATATTGAATCATCCTTCTGTCCCTGGAATAATTTGATCATGGAGTATGAACCTTTTAATGTATTGCTGAATTGAATTTGCTGACATTTTGTTGAGGATTTTTGCATCTATGTTCATCAGGGATATTGGCCTGCAATTTTTTTGTGGCATCTTTGTCTGCTCCTGGTATAGTGGAAATGCTGACCTTGTAAAATGAGTTTGGAAGTGGTCCATCTGTACTGATATTTTTGGGAAGAGCTTGAGAAGGACCGATATTAACTCTTTTTTATATGTGTGAGAGAACTCATCAGTAAAGTTATCTGATACTGAAAAATGATAGATTATTACAGTTAAGATATATGAACAATACTTAAATTACTTCTGGGTAAATACTGCTCACTGTGGTACCTGGCAGACTACTATGATTAGTTTCACTTCTATATTATACTTATATAATTGTATTCATGTAATATTATATAATTATATCTATATATTAATTATAATTATATAATTATCTATAATAAAATGTATTTAATATTTTTCCAATATTAAAACCCTGTTCAACCCTCTCAAATGATGGAATCAGGAGAGCCACAGCTGAGTCTTCCCAAGTCCTGTTCGTTCATTTATGAATAATAACTTTTGATCCTATTTGTTACAGTTTGGCTAAACTGCTATTGTTGTTCTCCAGTCATTCAGTCGTATCTGACTCTTTGTGACCCCATGGACTCTAGCATGCCAGGCTTCCCTGTCCTGCACCATCTCCCACAGCTTCCTCAAACTCATGTCCATTGAGTCAGTGATGCCATCCAACCATCTCATCATCTGTCATCCCCTTCTCCTCCTGCCTTCAATCTTCCCCAGCATCAGGGTCTTTTCCATTGAGTCTGCTCTTTGCATTAGGTGGCCAAAATATTGGCACTTCAGATTCAGCATCAGTCCTTCCAATGAATATTCAGGGTTGATTTTCTTCAGGATTGACTGGTTTGATCTCCTTGTAGTCCCAGGTACTCTTAAGAGTCTTCTCCAACACCAGAGTTTGAAAGCATCAATTCTGAGTGTTCACCCTCCTTTATGGTCCAACTCTCATATCTGTACATGACTACTAGAAAAACCATAGCTTTGACTATACATACCTTTCCGGACAAAGTAATGTCTCTGCTTTTTAAATGCTGTCTAGTTCTGTCATAGCTTTTCTTCTAAGGAGCAACTGTTTTTCTTTTAATTTCATTGCTGCAGTTACTGTCCACAGTGATTTTGGAGCCCAAGAAAATAAAGTCTCTCACTGTTTCCATTGTTTCCCCATGTATTTGCCATGAAGTAATGGGACAAGATGACATGATCTTTATCTTCTGAATATTGAGTTTTTATTTTATTTTTATTGTAACAAATTCAATAAAGACCTTTTACTTTACAGTATTGTGTTGGTTTAGCCATACATTGACATGAATCCGCCATGGGTATACGTGTGTTCCCCTTTCAGAACCCCCCTCCCACATCCCTCCTGATCCATCCCTCTGGGTCATCCCGGTGCACCAGCCCTGAGCACCCTGTATCATGCATCAAACCTGGGATGGCAATTCATTTCACATGTGATAATTTACATGTTTCAATGCCATTCTCCCATATCATCCCACCCTCGCCCTCTCTCATAGAGTCCAAAAGACTGTTCTATACATCTGTGTCTCTTTTGCTGTCTCGCATACAGGGTTCTCGTTACCATCTTTCTAAATTCCATATATATGTGTTAGTATACTGTATTGTTGTTTTCCTTCTGGCTTACTTCACTCTGTATAATAGGTTCCAGTTTCATCCACCTCAGTAGAACTGATTCGAACATATTCTTTTTAATGGCTGAGTAATATTCCATTTTGTATATGTACCACAGCTCCCTTATCCATTTGTCTGCTGATGGACATCTAGATTGCTTCCATGTCCTGGCTATTGTAAACAGTGTGGCGATGAACATTGGGGTACATGTGTCTCTTTCAATTTTGGTTTCCTCAGTGTGTATGCCCAGCAGTGGGATTGCTGGGTCATATGGCAGTTCTATTTCCAGATTTTTAAGGAATCTCCACACTGTTCTCCATAGTGGCTGTACTAGTTTGCATTCCTACCAACAGTGCAATAGGGTTCCCTTTTCTCCACATCCTCTCCAGCATTTATTGCTTGTGGACTTTTGGATGGCAGCCATTCTGACTGGTGTGAAATGATACCTCATTTTGATTTTGATTTGCATTTCTCTGATGAGTGATGTTGAGCATCTTTTCATGTGTTTGTTAGCCATCTGTATGTCTTCTTTGGAGAAATGTCTGTTTAGTTCTTTGGCCCACTTTTTGATTGGTTTTTTTATTTTTCTGGAATTGAGGGGAAGGAGTTGCTTGTATATTTTTGAGCTTAATTGTTTGTCCATTGCTTCATTGGCTATTATTTTCTCCCATTCTGAAGGCTGCCTTTTCAACTTGCTTATAGTTTCTTTGTTGTGCAGAAGCTTTTAATTTTAATTAGGTCCAATTTGTTTATTTTTGCTTTTATTTCCAATATTCTGGAAGGTGGGTCATAGAGGATCCTGCTTTAGTTTATGTCAGAGAATGTTTTGCCTATGTTTTCCTCTAGGAGTTTTATAGTTTCTGGTCTTAAGTTTAGATCGTTAATCCATTTTGAGTTTATTTTTGTGTGTGGTGTTAGAAAGTGTTCTAGTTTCATTCTTTTACAAGTGGTGGACCAGTTTTCCCAGCACCACTTGTTAAAGAGATTGTCTTTTCTCCATTGTATTGAATGTTGAATTTTAAGTCAGCTTTTTCACTCTCCTTTTAGACTTTCATCAAGAGGCTCTTTAGTTCCTCCTCCCCTTCTGCCGTAAAGGTGGTATCATCTGCATATCTGAAGTTGTTGATATTTTTCTCAGCAATCTTGATTCCAGCTTGTGCTTCATCCAGCCTAGCATTCTGCATGATGTACTCTGCATATAAGTTAAATAAGTAGGGTAACAATATCCAGCCTGACAAACTCCTTTCCCAGTTTGGAACCAGTCCATGTTCCATGTCCAGTTCTAACTGTTGCTTCTTGACCTGCATACACATTTTTCAGCAGGCAGGTCGGTAAGATGGTCTGGTATTCTTATCTCTTGATAAGTTTGTTGTGATCCATACAGTCAAAGAATTTAGTGTAGTCAATGAAGCAGAAGTAGATGTTTTTCTGGAATTCTCTTGCTTTTTGCATGATCTAGTGGATGTTGCCAATTTGATCTCTGGCTCCTCTGCCTTTTCTAAATCCAGCTTGAATATCTGAAAGTTCATGGTTCACATACTATTGAAGCCTCACTTGGAGGATTTTGAGCATTATCTTTCTAGCATGTGAAATCAGTGCAACTGTGTGGTAGTTTGAACATTCTTTGGCATTGCCTTTCATTGGGATTGGAATGAATATTGACCTTTTCTAGTCCTGTAACCACTGCTGCATTTTCTTAATTTGCTGGCATATTGAGTGTAGCACTTTCACAGCATCATCTTTCAGGATTTGAAATAGTTCATCTGGAATTCCATCTCTTCTACTAGCTTTGCTTGTAGTGATGCTTCTTAAGGCCCACTTCACTTCACACTCCAGGATGTCTGGCTCAAGGTGAGTGATCACACCATCATGGTAATCTGGGTCGTTAAGAACTTTTTTGTATAGTTCTTCTGTGTATTCTTGCCACCTCTTCTTAATATCTTCTGAATCTATTAGGTCCATACTTTTTCTGTCCTTTATTGTGCCCATCTTTGCATGAAATGTTCTCTTGGTATCTCTAATTTTCTTGAAGAGACCTCTAGTCCTTCCCATTCTACTGTTTTTCTCTATTTCTTTGTACTATTTATTTAGGAAGTCTTTCTTATCTCACTGCTGTTCTTTGAAGCTGTGCATTCAGATGGTAAATGTTTCCTTTTCTCCTTTGCCTTTTGCTTCTCTTATTTTCTCAGCTATTTGTAAGGCCTTCTCAGACAATGATTTTGCCTTTTTGCATTTGTTTTTCTTGGGGATGGTTTTGATCACTGCCTCCTATACAACATTGTGAACCTCCATCCACAGCACTTCAGGCATTCTATCAGATCTAATCCCTTGAATCTATTTGTCACTTCCACTATATAATTGTAAGGGATTTGATTTGGGTCATACTTGAATGGCCTAGTGGTTTTGCCTACTTTCTTCAAGTCTGAAAATTGCAATTAGGAGTTCATGATCTGAGCCATAGTCAGCTCCTGGCCTTGTTTTCGCTGACTGTATAGAGCTTCTCCATCTTTGGCTGCAAAGAATAAAATCAAGCTTATTTTGTTATTGACCATCTGGTGATGTCCATGTGTAGAGTCTTCTCTTGTGTTGTTGGAAAAGGGTGTTTGCCATGACCAGTGCATTCTCTTGGCAAAACTCTGTTAGCCTTTGCCCTGCTTCATTTTGTACTCCAAGGCCAAACTTGCCTATTACTCCAGCTATCTCTTGGCTTCCTGCTTTTGCATTCCTGTTCCCTATGATAAAAAAGACATCTTTTTTTTGGTGTTAAGTTCTAGAAGGTCTTATAGTCTTCAAATAAGCATTCAACTTCAGCTCCTCAGTGATAGAGATTGGGGCATAGACTTCGATTACTGTGATACTGAATGGTTTGCCTTAGAAATAACCAAGATCATTCTGTCATTTTTGAATTGCACCCAAGTACTGCATTTCAGATTCTTTTGTTGACTGTGAAGGCTACTTCATTTCTTCTACGGGATTCTTGCTCAGAGTAGTAGATATGATGGCCATCTGAATTAAATTTGCCGGTTCCCATCCATTTTAATTCACTGATTCCTAAAATGTTGATATTCACTCTTGCCATCTCCTGTTTGACCACTTCCACTTTACCTTGATTCATGGATCTAACATTCCAGGTTCCTATACAATATTGTTATTTACAGCATTGAGCTTTACTTTCACCACCAGGATCATCCACAACTGGGCATCACTTCTGCTTTGGCTCAGCCTCTTCATTCCTTTTGGAGCTATTTCTCTGCTCTTCTCCAGTAGCATATTGGGCACCTACTGACCTGGGGAGTTCATCTTTCAGTGTCACATCTTTTTGCCTTTTCATACTGTTCATGGGTTCTCAAGGCAAGAATGCTGAAGTGGTTTGCCTTTCCATTCTCCAGTGAACCACATTTTGTCAGAACTCTCCACCATGACACATCCACCTTGGGTGGCCCTACGTGGCATGACTCATAATTTTCATTGAGTTAAACAAGGCTGTGTTTCCATGTGATCAGTTTGATTAGTTTGCTGTGATTGTGATTTTCTGTCTGCCCTCTAAATAGAGGCTAAAATGCAGTGGATTAAACTAAGTTAACTTATTTCTCTCTCATAGAATAGTATTGCCAAGTGTGCTCACCTCCACATCTGCTTCCAGCCTGCTGGATGTGGGGGTTAAAGTCCATAGCAAGTGGCTTCATATTTTAGTTGATGATCTAAAAATGGCACATATTACCTGTGCACATCCCATCAGGCAAAACCTAAGACACAAAGCCCCATCCACTGCAAGGCCAACTGAGATATAAGGACCAGCTGGGCTGCCATGTATGCATGCAGTTAAAACTTAGGGTTCTCTTTCCAAAGGGAAGAGTAAAAACTGAAATGCAGTTTGTACTCTAACCTTCGCTGTCCTGAAAATACTCTGAAATATTATCTCCAAGTTCTGTCTGTCTAGCCTGCCTCTCCTTCCTCCTGAACCACTCTTTCCACTCTACCATCCTCCCTTTACTTTCTCTCTACTTTTTTTAAATGCTCAATTCTCCATGGATCTTGTCTAGACAGCATGTTAAAAAGCAGAGACATCCCTTTGCTGACAAAGGTCCATATTGTCAAAGCTATGGTTTTTCCAATAGTCATGTATGGATGTGAGAGTTAAATCATAAAGAGGCTGAGCACCGAAGAATTGATGCTGTTGAACTGAGAAGCTGGAGAAGATCCTTGAGAATCCCTTGGACTGCAAAGGGATAAAACCAGTCAATGCTAAAGGAAATAAACCCTGAATATTCATTGGAAGGGCTGATGCTGAACCTAAAAGGCTAATTATGAGTAACAAAGATACCCCTTGTTGTTGCTTAATCACTCACTGGTGTCCAGCCCTTTGTGGCCCCATGAACAGCAGCACCCCAGGCTTCCTTGTCCTTCACCATTCCCAGAACTTGCTCAAACTTGTGTCCATTGACTCAGTGATGCCATCCAACCATCTCATCCTCAGGGTTTTAGGAGCTGTGTCTTCCACTTCCACCCTCTTTCACACCTGTTGTGCCTACAGCATACTCCTCTGGTTCAGTTTCTCCAGGATATAGGCCTATGACTGCTGCCTGGGGATAGTTACTAGTCACAAGGGAGTGGAACTGGGGATCCAGCCTCTCTTAATACTGACTTAAGGAGATCCCTCTGCTTTCAATACCACACCTTCACCCCTGGTGTGTCCAATATGTGAATCTTTCAGGAATTTTCTAGAGCAAACCTATCTCTCAGCTAATCTTTAGCTTGTTTTGACCAATAGCAAATGGTAGAAGTGATCCTGTGTGACCTCCAAGACTCACCCTCAAGAGATGCTGCAGCTTCGGCTCTCATCCTCTTGGAAATCTGCCCTAACACTGCCATGGAAGAAATCTGGTGTCACCTACTGAAAAACGAGAAGCCACATGACTGAGGCCCCCGTCAGTTGCCAGACACATGAATGAGGCCATTGAGAGCCAGCTATTCCTCAGTCAACCTGCCAGCTGATCACAAATGTATGACTGAGTCCAGATGAACCCACATGGAGCAGAGAAAAATCACTACAGCCACATCCTACTTAAAGTTTCAAGCCACAGAATCATAAAAATAAATGGCTATTTTAAAACTCTAGGTAATTTGTTTCCTAGAAAAAGTTAAACTGATACAGTGGTAAAGTATAATGATGTCTGCTACTTTCAAATGTTTCTGAAAAAAATATATATATACATACACATACATACAAATATCTATACTCTCTCCCCTGGTACTTTATATAAATATATAAGAGAAAGGTAAAGCAAATATGTCAACATATTTATTGTTTAGTCACAAAATTGTGTCAGATTCTTTGTGACTCTATGCACTGCAGCACACCAGGCTTCCCTGTCCTTCACTATCTCCCTGAGTTTACTCAAACTCATGTCCATTGAGTCAGTGATGTCATCCAACCATATCATCCTTTGTTGACCTCTTCTCCTTTTGCCCTCAATGTTTCCCAGCATCAGGACATTTTCCAGTGAGTCTCCTCTTCACATCAGGTGGCCAAAGTATTGAAGCTTCAGCTTCAGCATCAGTCCTTTCAATGAATATTCAGGACTGATTTCCTTTAGGATTGATTGGTTTGATCTCCTTGCTGTCCAAGGGACTCTAAGAGTCTTTTCCAGCACCACAGTTGGAAAGCATCAATTCTTGGGCACACAGCCGTCTTTATGGTCCAACTCTTACATACATACATGACTACTGGAAAAACCATAGCTTTGACAATATGAACCTTTGTCAGCAAAGTGATGTCTCTGCTTTTTAATATGTTCTCTAGGTTTGTCATAGCTTTTCTTCTAAGAAGCAAGCATCTTTTAATTTTGTGGCTGCAGTCACTGTCAGCAGTGATTTGGGAGCCCAACAAAATAAAATCTGTCACTGTTCATATTAGTAATTGTTAAATCTAGGTAAAAGGTATATGAGTATTTATTGTACTGTCCTTTCCATCTTTATGTATGTTAGAAATTATTCAAATTAAAAGTTGAAGGGAAAGAAAATTAAAATACAGAGGAAAATAATATTGGCAAAGTGTTGATAATTTTTGAGGGCAAGTAATGAATACGCAGGGATTCACAATACCAATTTTTGCTTATGTTTGATATTTTCATAGTAAACAAGTTAAAATATATAGCAGGCTTGATTACTAGGCAGGGAGTTAAAATTTGGCTCCTAGTCCACTTCAACACATCTGCTTCTGTTGCCTCTACAGAACTGTTGCCTTTATCAGTTTTTCTAAAGTTTCAGACTCTGGGTTACCGACCTACTTTCCAACCCTCTCCTTCTTTTCTGGCAGAATCTATTTCCCACTAAAGAAACTAAAAATGGCAAACTATTGGTTCCCTGGGCTTCCCAGGTTGCACTACTGGTAAAGAACCTGCCTGCCAGTGCAGGAGGCATAAGAGATTTGATTTTGATCCCTGGGCTGGGAACATCTCCTCTAGGAGAAGGCAACCCACTCCAGTATTCTTGCCTGGAGAATCCCATGGACAGAGGAGCCTGATAGGTTACAGTCCATATGGTCACAAAGAGTTGGACACAACTGAAGCGACTTTGCACGCAGCATACACAGGCTGCTTATAGCCTTCCCAGAGCACAGACAGTTTAGAACCCAACCAGAGATTTGGGGTGAAATTTATAGGCAGAATTTGGAGAGCCCCTCTATGACTCTGTCCTTTCTAGGATGTTCCCCTTTATTTTCCTGCTTTTGTAGTCCCTGTGGACTCTCTCCCCTGGTACTTTAATTCAGTAAAATTGTGGATTTCTGTGTAAAGGAATTTAGCCAACCCTCCTAGGGTTTTTCCTCAAACTTAAAATCTTGAAAAATCAGGAAACTCACTGAGTACATTTTTCCTTTTCCAACTGCAGACCCAGTTTCTACCCACTTTTAGTCTCCAACGCTTCCAGGGAGTTGTTTATTTTTGTCCAGACTTTATATTTGTCATATGCAGGAGAACTGGACTAACAGAAGCTTTTTGTTGTTCAGTCACTAAGTTATATCCAACTGTGTGTGATGCTATGGTCTGTAGCAGGCCAGGTTCCTCTGTCCTCCACTATCTCCAGAGTTTGCTCAAACTTATATCCATTGAGTCAGTGATGCCATTAAACCAGCTCATCCTCTGTCACCCGCTTCTCATGCCTTCAGTCTTTACCAGCATCAGGGTCATTTTCAATGTGTCAGCTCTTCGCATCATGTGCTCAACATATTGGAGCTCCACTATCAGTCCTTCCAATGAATATTGATACTTACTTCACAATTCTCTTCCAGAAGACAAAAGAAATATGACAATAAACTCATAATTTTTAGGTATTCAACCTTACTGAGTACATACTATGAAGAGAATCAGAATCTGTATAGAAATAGCTTAATCTTGCTGTTTACAAAATATCCCAACTCTTTGAAGAATTGCTAATATTAAATATGTTCATCTTTTAAAATAGACTAGTGAAAAATATCTGTTGTCTTAATGTATTAGCCAGATAAAACTATTGATTTTTCTTATATATAAAAGGATATAGTGTTAGTGATCATTTGACTTTTACTTCAATTGACCTAATTTAAAATGTTGACTTGCTCAACATTTTACCCTAAATAGCAGTCTGAGAAAGTATAGCCACTTAATTAATTGTTGAAAAAACTTATACAGTGAGTAATATATACAATTAATGGAGTCAATCTTTTTGTGGTTTTAATTGGGAAAGTACATATTCCAGGTCAAAATTTAAAATGCAATAAGATTTTACCATAAAGACCCATCAGAAAAACAAAATACTCTGTTGGGTTGGCCAAAAAGTTCATTCAGGTTTTTGCATCTTATGGGAAAACCAAAGCATTTTGGCCAACCCAATATATTACTATTTTTAATAGATAGAAATCAATAGGATCCAAAATAGTAGCCATAGAGGAACAATACATACGTTCGAAAAAGCAGAATGTGAACTAATCTGGAAGAGGCTAAAGATACCATCTTCTCTCGTTTTTCAGTAATTCAAAAGGTACCTCCTGCCATATGCATTTATAATGCATATGATTATGATTATGGACAACAGACTCACATTTTATATGCACAGTAGTGATAAACCTTGTGAAAGTGAAAAGAGTAAAGGTTAAAAGAGAGCATACTTATTTTGGACCCTTCAAAGTGCTGATTTAACTGAGGTGATAGTAATGGAATCTCAGCTTTCCTGATGCTTATGATGAATCAGAGTCAGCCAACTGACAGATAACTTTTTCTGGATTGGCTTCCATTTATCGTTTTTGCAACTGGTTAAACGATAATGTCATAACATAGACCACTGTGAATCCACGGGAAAGTGATTACAGACACAGGGAAATGTCTTTCTTGGAAATTTTAACTGGTTTATCTGTGTGAATGGAAACCCTTGGTGAGAAGATTGTAAACACTACATTTGTCTCATGATGCAGTATGATCCCTGGTCTCTTTACAGAAACCATGCATTATTTATCCAACACCTTGTTTTTGTTTAGTCACTAAGTCGTATCGACTCTTTTGTGACCCAATGGACTGTAGCCCACCAGGCTCTTCTGTCCATGGGATTTCCTAGACAGGGTTACTGGAGTGGGTTGACATGCCCTCCTCCAGGAGATCTTCCCAACCCAGGAATTGAACCCATGTCTCCTGCATTGACAGGTGGATTATTTTGGCGGGGCAGGTGGATTCTTTACCACTGGGCCACCAGGGAAGCCCTATCCAACACCTGGGAATGCACAAAACACAAGCTGCTGAAACTTCCAGTAGATATTAGCTTTGTTCACAAAACAGTAACTTTTCTAGCCACACTCCACTTCTGTCTCACATCTTGGTACTTCAGGAAATGACTGCAGTCTCCAGATATGTTTTGTTCAATCTGCAAGTATTTTTAAAGAATGAAACAGTATTTTAGAATATGGGGAGCTTTCTTTCTCAAAAAAAAATTTTAAGCATAAACAAAAATCCAGATTTCCATCTTCTCTTGAAACTTGGAGAATGTGGCAACCTAATATTCAAATTCCTGCATGAGAGCTGAGTATTTGCAACTCCTAATGGGCCTGGGCTCTCAGTTCACTCCACCCTTTCCTTACCTTCTCAGCTTTAAAGGATTTGAATTTGAGATCTTTCCCTTATACAATTACAAACTATCTTGTAAGCATTATTCACCAATGTATGTAAAACTGAAGTTGTTGCTGAGAAGGCCCAGTGGTCTTTGAGAATCAGGCCCAAATACAGGAGATTATAGGAATAATCTCTCTAATCAAACCCCTACAGAGAATATACAAGCTTTGCTAAGGTGACTTTTCAGCATACAAGCCAAAAACTATTTTTTTTTTCTGCTTGAATCTATATTTACAGGTTTTTAAGAGAGTTGTTGAACATTTTTTCAATGTAATTTATTTTTATTATAAGATGTAAAAATTCACTGCTTTTGCCACGCATATATTTCCAGTTTGAAGTAAGAGTAAAGATGTCTATAACATCTAACTTAAGAGTGATGGGAGAGGAATTCCCTGGAGGTCCAGTGGTTAGGACTCTATGCTTCCATTGCAGGGCTTTGATATCTGGTTGGGGAACTAAGATCCCACAAGCCATGTGGCAAAAAAAAAAGTGATGGAAGAATTTAAAGAAACTGAAAACAAGTCTTAAAAGTTGCCAAAACATCAGAAAATTGCACTTGTCCAAAGAATAAGCGTAATCTATAAAAAAGAAGTAACTTCTTGACCAAAATTCTGATCGACCTTACTAATATGTATTTTCCATTTGATCTCATTTACTCATCAAGACAGTTTTACAATGTGGATTGTATTCATTATTTATTGCCGCATAAGAAATTACCCCAAAACTTTGAAACTAAAAGCAGTAAATGTTTATTGTTTAATTAACCATATATAAGGCTTAGGAACACCTGTATGATTACAAAACTAAAATGCTAATGGGCAGTTTTCCTTTCATTTATTCAGATGGTGGTTGGTACAAAAATCCTCCTCAGTATATACATACCCATGAAAAAATATATATTTGAGAGAAGCTTTTGAACAGTGCATGCCTGCAAGCTAAGACACTCAGTCGTGTCCGACTCTTTGCGACTCTATGGACCATAGCCTGCCATGCTCCTCTGTTTATGGGATACTCCGGAATACTAAAGTGGATAGCCATGCCCTCCTCCAGGGGATCTTGCCCACCCAGGGATCGAACAAATGTCTCTTACATTTCCTGCATTACCACTAGCTCCATCTGGGAAACCCTTTTGAACAGTAACATTATAGTAATGTTTTCCACATGAACAGCTTCCACCACCCCACCCAACCTGTTTTCACAGTGACTGTGGATCCTTAGCCAACTGAGACCTTCATTGTTCAGTTGAGTTCCCTTCTTTCCCTTGCTTTAGTTTTTTTTTTTTCTCTATTTCCCTGATTCCTTCTTCAAACAAAACTACTTTTATTTTTTTTTTCTTCAATCAAAAGACATTTTAATCCCAATGAGTATTTTGGGTGAAATTCCCTAGAGGGGACATTCAGTGTAGCAAATAGTTGACACAGGCCTTGGGGCACAAAAGTACACCTGGCACTTACTCGTTGAGTGACCTCGGGCCATGTTATTACTTTATCCCTGAACCCCAGTTTCCTCATCCTGGAACCCCATTTCCTAAAATGAGGATAATAATAGCACCTGTTTCAGAATCATGAAGATTAAATACACAAATGCAGGGGAGACATGTAAATGCCTGGCACACAGGAAGCACTTGACAAGTGTGAGCTACTGCTAGTTACACTCACTGTCTTCAACAGGAATGGAGGCATCACACAGAAAACAGTAGCCACTCAACACGTTCTCCTGGGTCCTAAAAGGAGCTGCCCTCACCCGTCTGTCCAAGCACATCAACACAGTTGTCCTTAATCTTCACAGGAATTTGATGCGAGACAACTGTCCTGTGGTTTTCATCTGCCTGACAGAACAATGAAAGCAACGTTGGGTGTTTTGGCGGACGAGACAGAAGAGTTTAATCTTCACACTTGATTGACTTGGATGTGTTCCTGTCAATATAAAAGACTTTGGCTGGGGCGATGGAGAAACCGAGCCCGGCCCCCCAGCTGTTCTTCCAGCTCATGGCCCGCTCATAGTCCTGCTGCAGATTCCGCTGCAGGGTGTCGGCCGCCTTCCTGCTGAGAGCCATGTTGGGCCTGGCCACCATGGTAGAGGGGCGACTGAAGGAAGGGGACAGATTTTTAAAGCCACCCATGAGTTTGAGAAATTTCAGTTTCTGGTCCTCATTTTCAAAATCAGCAGTATCCCATTGGCCAAACTGGGTTCCTGTCCACTTCTTGGTGTCAGAAGCTTCCGTTTTTCCCGACTCACGATCAGTCTCTTCTTGCAAGGCGTTTCGCCTCACCTGGTCTATGTGCGCCTCGTCCATGTTGCCCTTCTTTTCCAACACCACCTCCAAGTCTGTGTCGGGCTCCTCTTCCCAAGGCTCCTCTGCTACTTGGCTCTCCTGCCTCTTCTTCTTCTTCCTCTTCAGAGCCGGCTCCTCAGGGTCTGTCTGCTCCACCCTTTGCTTGGACTTAGCTTTCTTCTTCACAGAGGCCCTGGGCCCATCTCCTATGGGGATGTATTCTGGAGCTTCAACTCTGACTGGCTTCTTTTTACTTCCTTTCGTGGGGCTGCTTGCCATGGACCAGGAGCACTCAGGGTGCCCCAGTGGGGGATCTCCCTCCCAGTGGATGTTCTTCTTCTTCTTCTTCATCTTCACACTGTGTTCCCTGGGACTCCCTTGCTTCCGTTTCTGTCCTGAGGCTGCCTGCTCCTGGACACCATCTTTCCCAACTGAGTGAGTATACAATGCATTCCCGGCCTCACAGAACCAAGGATCCCTGCCTAAGAAGGCTGTAGCTTCCTTGGCCTTTTTCTCCTTCTTGTGCTTTTTGGGCTTCTTGCCAACTCTGGTCACTTCCTCATCCTGTCTGGAGTCTGGAGAGGTCTTCACCCTTGAGCCAGGGGACATGGACTTCCTCTTCTTCTTCTCTACACTGAGGGACTCAGACAGACCAAGTGCCTGCATCCTGGGGCTACATGACTGCTCAGTCTGTAGAGGGGCGACTGTAATGTGATCTCAGGTTCAAGATGCTCCTCACAGATGGTGCTGGGACCCTTCTTTTTCTTCACAAGAGGCATTTTGGGTGCCTGCTCTTGGATCACATTCTTCAAGGGTGGTGTGGCTCTTGGACAAACCTCTGTGAAATAACGGTCACTGTTTAAAACCGAGTATTGAGTCTCTGGTTCTTTAACGACCTTCTTTTTCTTCTTCTTCTTTTTCTCTGGGAGCCCAAGGCCCACCTCTCCTTTGTGAGCTTTAGTGATCATCCCCAAAGGCCAACTTCCCTGCCTCCACGTGAGAGCCCGCGCCGCCGTGACCCTACAAAACTACTTTTAAAATATTGCTTGGATTTTATGAACCCAATCTTGCTCTTGGGACATTCTACATGAATTCGCAAACAAAATGTATCCTATTTTTATAGGGACATTTTGGAGGAAATTAAAACCACACTATAACAATGACAAACAAAACCCCTGAAAAATTGCTATTATAGGCTCTTCCATAATGCAAATTAAATAGTTGACTGCAATACACATAGAACATCTGCTAACTCAAATTAAAATGAATGAGGAACTAAATTAGAATTGCTTTTTCCATCTAGTCATATAGAAAACTAAATGTATTATGAGCCAGATATTCTCAGTGTTTTAAGGCATTACCTATTAGTGAGCTTAGTACAGTAAATTGAAACAATAACTAAAAAGTATCCTGGAGACCTTCATAACTGTCATTAACTGAAAGAGTTAATGACAGTGGCTGCCTAAGTGCTTAATTAACAGCTGCATAGAGCCACCAGGCAACTCTAATTCAGTAATAACAACAAAAGGTACAAATTTATTCTAAATCCCAAACCAGTATAGGTCATAGTTCTTTTTTCTTAAGTCGAACAATTTTATGCTCTTATTTTAATTACTGGTTATCAAATGTATTATCTTGGTATTCATATAGTATAAAAGAGTAGAAAATAGAAACAGAAGACAGAAAATAATGTTTTAAAACATTGCATTGTCAAAATTTTTGAAAATGATCATTTGAAAGCCTGCCAGAAGAATACAAAATATAATGCCCATTTCTCTAAGAACCTGACTTCTTTCCTTTCAACATTTTTTCATCACTAAAGAAAAAAAAAATCATACTTCTTTCAATAGCATATATATCAAAATCAGAGCAAATCCCCAAAATGAGATTAGCATGACCCTAACTCCCTATGACATTAAACCTACTAAAGTATCCACATTTTTTACATTGCATAAAATAAAATAAATGGTCTATAACAGCTGGAATTACTTTCAATTGTACCTAATGAGAAACTTAACCAAATACTTGTTTAAACAAACTATGTTAGCTATTCTCATTAACTTTTCAAAGGAGCTACCAAAGAACCAGTTAGCTTTCCACTTTAGCATTTCTTGTGTTCACCTTTCATGCTATGAGCACATCTTGATACCAAAGTAGCTCCTCTCCCAGCCTTGTATTGACATTCCAGAAGAAATAATGAGAAGGAAGGAAGACAAGATACATGTGCCTGCTTAAACCCTTTAAAGAGAGCTTTTCTAAATATATCACATGGTAGACATAGCTCCTAGGCGAGACCTGTACTGTATATCCTATGTCTACCCCTAGTTTTAAGAAAGTCCAGTAAGTCAAGTTTTTGAGCTATACATATTACCATCAAAAACAAATAGAGTTCTGTTAGTGATGAAGAAGAGAGAAACATATCAGGTAGTGATAGCTTATGGTGAACAATGTCAAATTCGTGATCTCTGAAGGAGAGAATTTTGCTTCAGGGCCAAAGATAATGGCTTCAGTCACTCCGAGGTTCAGGTTCTTACTTTTAGCATTCTAAGAATGCTAAAGGTAAGACATTCTAGGAATAGCACTCTAAGATGACCGGAATGGGTGAATTTAACTCAGATGACCATTATATCTACTACTGTGGGCAGGAATCCCCTAGAAGAAATGGAGTAGCCATCATGGTCAACAAAAGAGTCTGAAATGCAGTACTTGGATGCAATCTCAAAACCAACAAAATGATTTCTGTTCATTTCCAAGGCAAACAATCCAATATCACAGTAATCCAAGCCTATACCCCAACCAGTAATGCTGAAGAAGATGAAGTTGAACGGTTCTAAGACCTACAAGAGCTTTTAGAACTAACACTCAAAAAAGATGTCCTTTTCATTATAGGGGATTGGAATGCAAAAGTAGAAAGTCAGCAAACACTTGGAGTAACAGGCAAATTTGGCCTTGGAGTACAGAATGAAGCAGGGCAAAGGCTAACAGAGTTTTGCCAAGAGAATGCGCTGGTCATGGCAAACACCCTCTTCCAACAACACAAGAGAAGACTCTACACATGGACATCACCAGATGGTCAACACCAAAATCAGATTGATTATATTTTTTCCAGCCAAAGATGGAGAAGCTCCATATAGTCAGCGAAAACAAGGCTAGAAGCTGACTATGGCTCAGATCATGAACTCCTAATTGCAATTTTCAGACTTGAAGAAAGTAGGCAAAACCACTAGGCCATTCAAGTATGACCCAAATCAAATCCCTTACAATTATATAGTGGAAGTGACAAATAGATTCAAGGGATTAGATCTGATAGAATGCCTGAAGTGCTGTGGATGGAGGTTCACAATGTTGTATAGGAGGCAGTGATCAAAACCATCCCCAAGAAAAACAAATGCAAAAAGGCAAAATCATTGTCTGAGAAGGCCTTACAAATAGCTGAGAAAATAAGAGAAGCAAAAGGCAAAGGAGAAAAGGAAACATTTACCATCTGAATGCACAGCTTCAAAGAACAGCAGTGAGATAAGAAAGACTTCCTAAATAAATAGTACAAAGAAATAGAGAAAAACAGTAGAATGGGAAGGACTAGAGGTCTCTTCAAGAAAATTAGAGATACCAAGAGAACATTTCATGCAAAGATGGGCACAATAAAGGACAGAAAAAGTATGGACCTAATAGATTCAGAAGATATTAAGAAGAGGTGGCAAGAATACACAGAACTATACAAAAAAGATCTTCATGACCAAGATAATCATGATGGTGCAATCACTCACCTAGAGCCAGACATCCTGGAATGTGAAGTCAAGTGGGCCTTAGAAGGCATCACTACAAACAAAACTAGTGGAGGTGATCGAATTCTAGTTGAGCTGGAATTCCTGCTCACATCCTGAAAGATGATGCTGTGAAAGTGCTGCACTCAATATGCCAACAAATTTGGAAGACTCAGCAGTGGCCACAGGACTGGAAAAGGTCAGTTTTCATTCCAATCCCAAAGAAAGGCAATGCCAAAGAATGCTCAAACTACTGCACAATTGCACTCATCTCACACACTAGTAAAGTAATGCTCAAAATTTTCCAAGCGAGGCTTCAACAATATATGAATCTTGAACTTCCAGATGTTCAAGCTGACTTTAGAAAAGGCAGAGGAACCACAGATCAAATTGCCAACATCCACTGGATCATCGAAAAAGCAAGAGAATTCCAGAAAAACACCTATATCTGCTTTATTGACTATGCCAAAGCCTTTGACTGTGTGGATCACTATAAATTTTGGAAAATTCTCAAAGAGTGGGAATACTAGACCACCTGATCTGTCTCTTGAGAAACCTGTATGAAGTTCAGGAAACAACAGTTAGAACTGGACATGGAACAACAGACTGGTTCCAAATAGGAAAAGAAGTACATCTAGGCTGCATTTTGTCACACTGTTTATTTAACTTACATGCAGAGTACATCTTGAGAAACACTTGGCTGGAAGAAACACAAGCTGAAATCAAGATTGCCAGGAGAAATATCAATAACCTCAGATATGCAGATGACACCACTCTTATGGCAGAAAGTGAAGAGGAACTAAAAAGCCTCTTGATGACAGTGAAAGAGGAGAGTGACAAAGTTGGCTTAAAACTCAACATTCAGAAAACTAAGATCATGGCATCTGGTCCCATCATTTCATGGGAAATGATGGGGAAACAGTGTCAGACTTTATTTTTTTCAGCTCCAAAATCACTGCAGATGGTGATTGCAGCCATGTAATTAAAAAATACCTGCTCCTGGGAAGAAAAGCTATGAGCATCTAGACAGTGTTTTAAAAAGCAGAGACATTACTTTTCCAACACAGATCCGTCTAGTTAAGGCTATGGTTTTTCCAGTAGTCATGTATGGATATGAGAGTTGGACTGTGAAGAAAGCTGAGCAGTGAAGAATTGATGCTTTTGAACTGTGGTGTTGAAGAAGACTCTTGAGAGTCCCTTGGACTGCAAGGAGATCCAACCAGTCCATCCTAAAGGAGATCAATCCTGGGTGTTCATTGGAAGGACTGATGTTGAAGCTGAAACTCCAATACTTTGGCCACCTCATGAGAAGAGTTGACTCATTGGAAAAGACCCTGATGCTGGGAAGGATTAGGGGCAGGAGGAGAAGGGGATGACAGAGGATGAGATGGCTGGATGGCATCACCAACTCAATGGACATAAGTTTGGGTGGACTCCAGGAGTTGGTGATGGACAGCAAGTCCTAGCGTGCTGTGACTCATGGGGTCACAAAGAGTCAGACACGACTGAGTGACTGAACTGAACTGAACTGAAAGGTCTTACTAGACCCACTCCCCCAACATACATCTTAAGATAACAGGATTAGTCAGAAGATTCTTGTTAAGAAGGAGAAACATGTCCTTTAGCAAGATACATTGTTGGGATATAATCACTAGTACAGAGCTTAAGGAAAGACATGTTGTTTTGTTGTGTAATCATTATTTCTGGACTTAAAGAAAGTTAATATTAAAGATTGCTGTTATAACAACTCAGAGTTAAAGAAAAAAAAGTCTTATGTGATTAAGGAATGTTAAAAAATAAAAGTTTGTCCCTTTCTACTCCTCCATAGGTAAGCCATATCCCTTATCAACCTACCTAAGAATTAGCTCTCCCAGTAGGCAACTACCACTGTCTGCTAGATGGCATGAAAGAAAGACTTAAGGATATCACAAAGATTGCAGAGGAAAAAAGAAAAGAGTTTAAAAGTTTCAGAGAACATGATAAAATGAACAGACAAAGATGACCTGTCCAATAATTGATATCCCTGAGTTAAAACTCAACAGGGAAAGTGTAAAAATTAAAATATAGAAAATTTCACTGAAAAAAATACTGAACCCTGAGTTAGGATTCATTGTACATAAGGGGAAAAACATATAGATCAATATATACTGCAGTTAAGTTACTGAACTTGGAGAATTAAGAATATTAATTTCTTAAAAGGAATTTAAAAATATTATGCAGGCAAAACAAGTCCTTTATAAGAGAAAAAAGGATGTTGTGCTGAGTCTCAGATTTTGATAAGGCAAGTATCCATGCCAGAAAGGAATAGAGTGAGCATTGTCTTCTAAGGATGAAAGAACGAGTCCCACGAATATTATATCCAGCCAAGATATCACTCATCATAAAGCAAAGCAGCAGACATTTTCAGGGACCAAAGAACTTAGAGAATATTGCAACCTTTTAAGTTCTAGGGGCTCTGGGTGTAGCAACTTGGGTATGGTGTAAGCCCTTTTGGAGGAGGTCGCCATCAACCCCACCATAGAGCTGCCAGAACTTACACAGGACTGGGAAATAGACTCTTGGAGGGCACAAACAGAACCTTTTCACTAGGATCCAGGAGAAGGGAGCAGTGACCCCATAAGAGATTGACCCAGACTTGCCTGTGAGTGTCCAGGAGTCTCCAGTGGAGGCTGGGTTGGTGACGGCCTGCTGCAGGGTTGGGGGCATGGGATGTAGCAGTACATGCATGGGGTCTTTTGAAGGAAGTCACCATTATTTTCAGTACCTCCACCATAGTTTGGCTCCAGGTAAATAGCAGGGAGAAAACACAGTTTCACACATCAACAGAAAATTGGATTAAAGGTTTCCTAAGCATGCCCCCACCCATCAGAACAAGACCAAGTTTCCCCCTCAGTCAGTCTCTCCCATCAGGAAGCTTCCATATGTCTCTCATCCTTCTCCATCAGAGGGCAGACGACTGAAAATCACAGAAAACTAACCAATCTAATCACATGGACTACAGCCTTGTCTAACTCACTGAAACTATGAGCCATGCCCTGTAGCGCCACCCAAGATGAATGGGTCATGCTGAAGAGTTCTGACAAAATTTGGTCCACTGGAGAAGGGAATGGCAAACCACTTCAGTATTCTTGCCTTGAGAACCCCATGAAAAGTATGAAAAGGCAAAAAGATATGACACTGAAAGATGAACTCCCCAGGTCGGTAGGTGCCCAATATGCTACTGGAGATCAGTGGAGAACTAAATCCAGGAAGAATTAAGAGACAGAGCCAAAGCAAAAACAACACCCAGTCGTGGATGCGACTGGTGAGGGAAGCAAGGTCTAATGCTGTAAAGAGCAATATGGCATAGGATCCTGGAATGGTAGGTCCATGAATCAAGGCAAGTTAGAAGTGGTCAAACTGGAGATGGCAAGAGTGAACATCGACATTTTAGGAATCAGCGAGCTAAAATGGATTAGAATGGGTGAATTTAACTCAAATGACAATTGTATCTACTACTGTGGGCAAGAATCCCTTAGAAGAAATGGAGTAGCCATCATAATCAACAAAAGAGTCTGAAATGCAATACTTGGATGCAGTCTCAAAAGCGACACAATGATCTCTGTTCATTTCCAAGGCAAACCATTCAATATCACGATAATCCAAGTCTATGCCCCAACAAGTAATGCTGAAGAAGATGAAGTTGAACCATTCTGTGAAGACCTACAAGAGTTTCTAGAACTAACACCCAAAAAAGATGTTCTTTTCATTATAGGGGACTGGAATGCAAAGGTAGGAAGTCAAGAAACACTTGGAGTAACAGTCAAATTTGGCCTTGGTGTACAGAATGAAGCAGGGCAAAGGCTAATAGAGTTTTGCCGAGAGAATGTACTGGTCTTAGCAAACACCCTCTTCCAACAACACAAGAGAAGACTCTACACATGAACATCACCAGATGGTCAACACCAAAATCAGATTGATTATACTCTTTGCAGCCGAAGATGGAGAAGCTCTATACAGTCAGCAAAAACAAGACCGGGAGCTGACTGTGGCTAAGATCATGGACTCCTTATTGCTAAATTCAGACTTAAATTGAAGAAACTAGGGAAAACCACAAGACCATTCAGGTACGACCTAAATCAAATCCCTTACAAATATATAGTGGAAGTGACAAATAGATTCAAGAGATTAGATCTGATAGAGTGCCTGAAGAACTTTGGACTGAGGTTCATGACGTTGTACAGGAGGCAGTGATCGAAACCATCCCCAAGAAAAAGAAATGCAAAAAGGCAAAAAAAGGCAAGGGAAAGAAGATGTCTAGTCATTTTCCAGTTCCAGTGAGGTCTGACTGTCTTCCCAGCAGAGGAACAAAGAAGCTTCTCTGCACCCTTACCTTTCATACAAACAAACTTGAGTGAGAATGGTCTTTCCTTACAACTAAGGGATCCCTTATTAATACAGCTAGCATTGTGCTTTGTTTGTTAAATGTCTATTAAATTGAAGTGTTAAAAGATATTACACCGATTAGAATTTCCTTCAGTTAAATCAGAACTGGGCAGCCTCAGGAATACAGGACGTAAGTGGACCAATGTGCCACAAGTGATGGTTGCTGATTGTTCCCATGGAGCTTATCCTCCAACATGGAGGAGAGAGGGCAGGACTTTCTCCACTGTCACAAACTATCTCATAAATTTTACATTAAAAAATCATGAGTCATTTCACCAGAGCAACACACATTTATTACCTATGTTATTAAAAATGAATGATTCAATATTTTATAATTTATTCTAGATTTTCAGTAATCTTGGGGCTAATTTGATATTGGTTGATAGAATGAACACTTATACTGGAAGCTACAAATAAAATATTTACAAGCACAATCCTAGGGACTGAACTAGTCACAGGAGGTTTGATTAAGATGTATAGAATTCTATATTTGCTGACCTTAACTTGAGGGCCAAAGGGAAGTTCCCATCACAATTAAACCCTGCAGCCTGTACCAGAATTAACCTGTAGGAAAATTTGACCATTATTTAGACATTTCTCTTCTGAAACCCTTTCCTGAATTGGAATAAATAAATTATATGCTAGTCAGCGCTAAAACAAGAAATACTTTAAACATGAAATTTAGCTTGCGTACAACATAGAGGCAATGTTGCTAGAAACAAATTTTAAGAACAGATTTTACACATTTATATCTCATAACTATTACCGTTTCCATGTGTGCAGTTAAGCATGTGACCAGAAACGTAACAAAATGCCTGCATGATGATTTATGCTTTTTAACACAGTTAGAAATATTTAGAGAGTAGCTTGACTGGTTCATCTAACAAAACAAAAAGCAGTGTTTTATATGTGCCTTACCTTTCCTCATTCAGTTTTATTTTTTATAAGTGCATGTGTGTAGCTAGTTATGCAGAATAGAGTAAAATGCAAGATCTAGGTCATTTTGGCCAGAGAAATGGAAAATGTTAACTGTTTTCTCAACTTGGCTTCACCTCTCGCACGGAAAAGGAATTTGCCAAGAAATTCAATGTTAGTGCAGACTGAAGGAGATGCTGTTGAATAAGTAAGCAATGCTACTCACATTATAACTATACATATATAATCTCCTTATGAAATTCATTAAGAAAGCAATCTGGGTAGATTGTATGTGCTTTAAAATGAGAAAGAAAAAAAATCACAGTTCTCCAGCATTCTTTAGTCTTAACCTCTTCCTGTGAACTTGTTTGCCTGAAAGTTTATAGTGCAGACCTGGCCAGTTTTATACAAGTGAAGCAGAGCTGGTATCCAGTCCACTGACCCACAAGGTACTGAGGCAAAGATTAGCGAAACAGTCCAGGGTAGCATGAGCTGGGAGCAGACACTGTGCCTTTACCAAATAACTCTCCCCTGATCATTTGATCCAACCTTGTCAAACCACTCATATGACAAGTTGTATATTGCTGAAGCACATAAAACTTCACTTTTAGAGCTTATTAGGTGCTTTGGATGAATACTTCAACTTGATCCATTATAAACCAAGATGTAGTTCAGCAAAAGGATATGGACAGGATAAGAAGTAATTTAAATTATTCTGTTGTTTTTTATGTACATTTCATGATAGACTATTTTTGACTTTTTCCATTTCCTTAAGGAAATTAATACAGTATTAAAAGATAAATTAAGTAAACTCTGGGATATTATGCAATGGAATATTAATAGAATAATATAAACTCATTTAAATTCTATGTATAGAGATAAAGAAAAGTTCTTTGATGTAGTAGAAAATAAAAAAGAAATAGAAATCTACATACATAATATGATTCTATGTAAAGAAAATCTGCACATAGAAAATCATGCTAGAAGGAAATATACAAAAATATTTACAGTGAATGTGTTCGGGTGCCACTGAGTCATTTTTTCTTCTGTTTTCAAACTTCGCAAACTTTCCTTTATGAGCACACGTTATTTGTTAATGGTAAAATAAGCTTAACAGTGTGGTCACAAATTTATACACTTTATGGTCAGATATTCAGTGAAAATACAACCTTTAAAATTTTCTCCATAATAGATATGATCCTTTTTTTTAAATTTACTTTTGTCTCTGCTGGGTCTTCATTGCTGTGAGGGGGCTTCCTCTAGTTGTGGTGAGCAGGGGCTACTCTTCATTGTGGTGTACAGCTTCTTACTGCGGTGGCTTCTCTTCTTACAGAGCTTGGGCTCCAGGCATATGGGCTTCAGTAGTCGTGTCTCATGGGCTCTAGAGCACGGGCTCAGTAGTTGTGGTATACAAGGCGGCGTGTGGGATCTTCCTGGACCAGGGATCAGTCCCATGTCCCCTGCATTGGCAAGCAGATTCTTTACTACTGGACTGCCAGGGAAGACCAAATCTGATCTTTTTAATAATCCCCAACACAATGGATAAGAAAGAAAAGCTAAATTTTATTCTAATCTGGTAAACATAGTCCAATCCAACTAAATAAACTATCTCTTTTATGTAACTCAGTCTTTGCCTGAATGACCCAAGTAAACACTGTTTTTCAGAGCTTCACTTCCTTTCCCAGATTCTGTCTAGAGTGCGCTGTGGGTCTACCAGTGAAATGTATGGCTACATGAGATTATGACCAGAGGTGGAAACAAGGTCCTGGAAAATACATAGTATATTCCTCTATATCTTTCATGATCTAAGACAGAGTGGCTGGTCTCTACTGCTTCCTAGACTGAGTCCCAGAGAGGCACCATGGGGTATCATGCTGCTGTCAGCCACCAAAGTCCACAGCTAGTGTCATTGTGATCTGTTCTCAGTTCCATCAGGACAGTAGACTTAGAGCTTATTATCTTAGCTGAGCATATGAATCAAGCCTCACCTGAAGCTAGTCCTAACTCCAGAGTTTTCAGTTACCATTCAGAAACTATTAACTTTTCTTTATTGTTTAACCCACTTTAGGTTTATGTGCTCTGAAACATAAAGACTTGTAATTGATTTCAATCTCTATGTTTTGTTCAACTTAGCATTGCTGTGATAAGTCAGCATGTTTAAAAATGTTTTACAAACTATCATAAAAGAATCAAAAGAAAATAGTCATGCAGAAAGCAAAAAAAGGCATCAAGTAATGAGATCGATCTTGCTCCCTAAGATTTTTCTTTTCTTCTGCTAACCCTAAAGAGATGGATGTCAGATCCTTCATAGAGAACCAAATACCAGCCTTGTCCTGGTGTTGGCTACTAAACTTCTCCAGTGATTATTTCAAAGATGTTGTCCTAGAGATGCCCTGCTCCAGAATCCTTGCTGGTGTGTCTGTGAGTAGTGGATATAAGTAAGTGGAACCTTCCAGCACCCAAGCACCTGATGAGCAACTGTGGTCAGACAGTAGGTTGCTCTGATATCTGAGGAGCAGATGATTTTCTTGCACAATCACAGTGGCTGATCCAGTGGAGTGGGGGCAGAACAGGCAGACAGACCTATCCCAGTGATGATGCTCACCATCAATAATATGGCATCAGAGCCTAGACAGTCTCATGATGGTGACTCCTCAGTGACCTTGATTAATTATGTACCTGATGCTGTCATATCAAATACAGAGCCATCAAAGGCATTCACAGACTCCATGACAAGTTTTAAATGGGAGCATGCCTGCCTGTTGATGTTGCACTGGCTGCCAGTTCAACTGGTGGCAGCGTGTAACCAGCAAAGTTTCCCAGGGGTGCCTCTGGATGGCTTTAGAGCAAGTTAAGCCAAGCTCTTTACAGGCATTTGTCTCTTGCCTGTGCTGGCTGGTCTCCATCAACTATCTTTAAGAACAGAGTGCACCCAGGAAGGTGCAGTGAGAAAGACTCCATAAAGGTGGTGATATCTATGTAGAGTCTGCAACAGTTGTGCAGGAGTGCCCCTGGTTTATTGCTGCTGCTGCTTAGTCACTTCAGTCATGTCTGACTCTGCGACCCTATGGACTGTAGTCCACCAGGCTGCTCTGTCCATGGGATTCTCCAGGCAAGAATATTGGAGTAGGTTGCCATGCCCTCCTCCAGGGGATCTTCCTGACCCAGGGATTGAACCCACACCTCTTATATCTCCTACATTGGCAGGCATATTCTTTACCACTAATGCCACCTGAGAAGCCCCTGGTTTACAGAGAAGGCAAAAGAGAGAATGGATACACAGAGGAGATGTGAAATAATGGTCTAATCTGAGGAACTCCTAGTAGTTGGGCATGGTGATATTGTGTAAACATGGGGAAGTAAGAAGATGAGACCGAGAAAAGAGAGTGGGCTTCTCTTGGTGAAGGTCCTTGCTTGATAAGCCCAGGATTGTTCATTTTATGCAGTGGGTGATGAGATAGCATCAGAGGATTTTAAACAGAGATTACATTGTCAGATCCACATTTTCTGAAGAATACTCCAAGGCCAAATAGAGAAGGACTGGGGGGAAAAGAAGCCAAAAAGGCTAGAATATAACCTAGAGAACAAAGGGTGAGGATCTGAACTGAGGCAGGGCTGGGATGGGAAGAGAAGATGGGATCCTTAGGAGGTAAGGTGAACTAGAACTAGTGATGGATCTGATACAGAGGTAAAGGAGCAGGAAGAATCTAGGCTGAGTCTCAGATTTCTTTTATTTTGCAACTAATGACTAGTAAATGACAAGACAAGAGGAATGTTTGGAGACTGGACAGGCAAGGAAGATATTTTCATTTAGAGTTGGAGTTTTTTTTAGGCCTTGCCATTGGGCTTTTAGGATCTTAGTTCCCTGACCAGGTATCAAACCCAGGCCCCAGCAGTGAAAGTGCTGAGTCCTAACCATTGGGCAGCCAGGGAATTCTGGATTAAGAGTTTCTGAGAATCTAGGCAAACATGTCCAGTGAATAGGATGGTTGGGTGTAGAGGAAAAATGAGGACTGAGTGACAGATTTTAAAATTACAGACAGAAAGCTATTATTCATGGGAGAGATGACCTTGCTTAGAGAGATGCAGAGATTATGCCTTGAACCTAAGAATTTCTTTAGTGACACAAGGAAATCAGGACTTTTACTGCAAATACAATTGGTGGCACTTTCTTTATGAAAACTTCACAGACCCCCAGGCAAAATTAAGCCTTCCCATGTGTTTGGAAGGGATGCTGTAACAAAATATTTACCACAGACTGGGTGGCTTAAACAACGGAAGTTTTTTTTTGTTACAGTTCTGGAGACTAGAAGCCCAAGAACGTGTACTGTCTGGTTTGGTTTGTTCTGAAGGCCTCTCTCCTTGACTGTGGATGGCCATCTTCTCACTGAGTCTTCATACGGACACCTCTCTGACAACATCTGTGTCCTAATTTCCTATTCTGATAAAGACACCAGTCATACTGGATTAGAGCCCACCTTAATGACCTCCTTTCAGCCTAATCACTTCTCTAAAGTCTCTGTCTCCAAGTACAGTCACATTCTGAGGTTCTGGGTTAGGACTTCAACAAATGAACTGAGCGAGCAGGGACACAACTCAGCCCATAAGAGCATAGCTGGGCTAACACTGTGCTTCCCAGGTGGCATAGTGGTAGAGAATCTGCCTGCCAATGCAGAAGACGCAGTAGATACTGGTTCCATCCTCGGGTAAGAAAGATCCCCTGGAGGATGAAACTTACTCCAGTGTTCTTGCCTGGTGAATTCCATGGACAGAGGAGCCTTGTGGGCTACAGTTCCTGGGGTCACAAAGAGTAGGATGTGACTGAGCACGCATGCCCGGGCTCACACTGCATCCCTCCCTGATGCTTCCTGTATGCCCTTAGCTTGTGCTCTAAGCCTTTCCCTATATGCGCATCCCCTGCTGAGACTCAGAGCTCCTTTTGGGCAGTAGCAATATCTCATTTTTCTCTGTGTCCCCAGACACTGAGCCATTACCCCTGGTTTCCAGAAACTATTTGCAAGCTTGAGTATACTCTAAATTTTTGGGAAAACACCTCATTAACAAAACAGGCTTTTCCTAGACCAGAAACAGATTGCCCAAGGACAAATTGCAGCCCACAGATGTGTTTTGTTTGGCCACATTGTTTTTGTTTTATGAAATCAAGACTTTTTACATTTTTAAAATCTGGAATTTTCACTTCTTTTGAATAATATAGAGATTTGGCAACTTGCAGCTTTGTTCCTGCGTAGCAATAATCAGCTTGGGCTTATTGGCAGCTGCCACATTTATTTCCTTTTCTAATTTTCATTATGAATATTATAATGAATCCTCTTGTACCTTTCACATAACTTCAGCAATTATTATAGTTTTCACAATCTCATTTCACCTGTTTAGGGCAAAATTTTAGTATGCCTTTGTAACTGAAAAAAAAGTGTATGTTTTACATAACCACTATGCCATTATTATATCTCTGAAAATTAGCAACAATTCCTTAATAGCATCTAACATACAGTCTATATTCATATTTTCCTATCTCAAGCCTGTCTTTTTATACTTGGTCTGTTCAAACTGGGATTCAAAATTACTCATCACATTTGATTGTTTTGTGTCCTGAAACCTTTAAAAAATATCATTTAGTTGTTTTAAAAACTAAGTCGTTTGTCCCATAGAATGTTCCAGATTCAGAATTTGGCAGGCTGTGTCCTCACAACATCATTTTGTTTGTTTTTCTTCCTCTTAAAAAAAAAAAAAAAAACTGTCTTAATTGCCTTTGTTTGTGGTGCATGGGCTCCAGAGCACGTGGGCTCAGTAGTTGCAGAGAGCAGGCTCTGCAGTGTGTGGGGTCTTAGTTCCCTGACCAGGGATCAACCTGTGGCCCCTGCATTGCAAGGCAGATTCTTAACCACTGGACCACTAGGGAAGTCCCTCTTCTAGCTTTCATACCTCCTACAAATGGATAGTTAAATCCAAAGCAGTACTGCTCAATGTCACTGTTTATAAGGGATAAGGATTTTCTATGTCTGTGCTATCTGATAGAGCAGCCACGATCAATATATGATGAGAGAGTCCTTTAAGTAACAGAGGAACTGAACTGTCCAGCCTGTTTTCCAGCCATCTATAGCTATGAACTAAGGTTTAGTGCATAGGAAATAGAAGAAAGTGATGGCCTCAATTTCTGGGTCTTGTCTCTAAAAGGAAGGGGACTAGCTTTCACTCTCCCCTTCTTCAGACTTCAGATTCCTGCCTGTGTGAGTGCAGTGATGAGTCTTTCCCACAGTAGCCATGTAAGAAATATTTTAGGCATGACAGAGCAATAAGATAGAATGAACCTGGACCCCCCCAATACCATACCACCCCCAGAGTGCTTATGTTTAAACTATTATGGGAAAGTTATACTCTATCTTACTTTAAGACACTGTTAAGTTGTATCTGACTACAAAGCAAACAGATTCTCTAATACATGTTCCATTTAACTCAGCACACAAACCTACTGTGGGAGGAGAACTGTTTCCATGGATGTTAGTCATCCTTCTTCGTTAACCTGCTGCGTGTGTCTCTATCTAATGAACAAGGTACTGATAGTCACTTGCAGAGATGGCATACACATGGGCTCAGTAAAGGGATTTTCCCTCCCAAAGGCCCTCTCTGCCACTACTGAGTACTTAATTTTCCAGATGGTAGCAAGCCACAGCATCAAAATATTCTGGTTGTCCAGGGTCCTGACAACTAGCTGCATCATGTAGATGCCTGTAACTGTTCATCATGTAGACTGAGCTTCCCAGGTTGGGCTCGTGGTAAAGAACCTGACTGCCAATGCAAGAGACTTAAGAGACATGGGTTTGATCACTAAGTCAGGAAATCCCTTGGAGGGAGGACATGTCAACCCACTTCGGTAATCTTGCCTGGAGAATCCCATGGACAGAGGAGCCTGGTGGGTCATAAGAATAGATGATTAATTCTACATTTTCCAGGCTTCCTTTTGCTTTCAAACAGGATTTTTATTAATGGCAAAAAAAGGTAAAGCCGTGGTATAATGCTCCAGCTATTCCTATGATGGACTGTGACCTTAAAAGGCAGAAAATGGAATGGATAAAGGAGAGGGAAAATCATAAATGCCAAATTAAAGCTGCATGACCAGTTGTGAAAATGAGAACAAAACCTCTACTATACTTTCTTAATTGGGCATCTGACCATCAGAATAAAATTTACACTTTCCAGCCTCCCCTACATCTAACTGTGGCTATGAACTAAGGTTTATGAAAGTTGAATAAAGTGGTGGATTCAACTTTTGGGTTGTGCCTCTAAAGAGAAGGTAGTAGCTTTCACGTTCCCTTCTTCAGACTTCAGGCTTCTGCCTGGTAGGTGAATGTACTGCAAGAAGCTTGAATAGTTACTCCTCCCCCCTATTCTTTTTAAGAAATAGCATTTGAACAAAAGTCTTTATCCGCTTTGCTCTTCCTTTTTCCCTATTGTTGTTCCATAGCAGTAGTCTGCAAATTTCTTTGTGAGTAGTTCCTCAAAAGAATTTTTAAAAAATTTGTTGCACAATTTTAAGTTACCTAAGATTTTTCAGCATAAGTTTTAAGTGGATATAATGTGGGGTATATTATAAATATTGACATTTTAAAATAAAATATACCATTCTTTCAAATAAATGCAAGAGAAACTTAACAATATAGCAATTTAAAAATAATGAACATTCATTTAAAAATGAGAACAAATTCTTTTTCAACAGTCAAAACTTTTACACCATTTTTTACCTCCTTAGACTCCTATTTGCATTCTACTTCCTTCACAGAATTCAATTTTAATGTATCATATTCCTTTGTTTGAGTGTCTTTTATTGACCATTCTGTCATACTCTGAATAGCAAAACTATGCATATATATAAAATTAATGTTTTTAGACTCTCTGTGAATTTGACTCTAAGATTTTAAAAAATGTTTTCTAGATTGGATCAGCCATACAAGTATTATGTAAACACAAATGATCAAAACAATTTCCATATAAAAACATTTCATCAAAGAAAATAAATATAAAAATTAAAACTCAGATGTTTGTCACTTTCTGAATTAGATGGAGCTTTTTAAAATATATAACTTTATGGGCGAATAAGTCTAATTAGTAGAATGAGACAAGGTAAAGAATTATTTCCAATCTTCACGTGTTTATAGATTTCATTTCTGATAAATCTTATTCATATAAATAAGTAGTTGGGAATAAAAGGATTTTCAGTCTAATGGTATCATTTGGTCCTTTGAATTCCTTCTAGGTTATTTTTTTAAAAAGATAAAAGCATGCTATTTAGCATCAAAAATATATTTACAAAGCTAATAGTTTACAACATAATTGGGTTCTCCTTCAATTTTATTGTTAGCAAAGAATTAGAAACCACTTGACTTGCAAAGGATTTAGTACAGAAAAAAGAGACTGGACCAGGACCTGCGTTCCTGGGAGAGAAGTTTCCCATGGGTAGACCCTTACCCTGGGGAATGAAAAGGTCGAGCCTCAATCTAGATATTCCAGTCCTGGAGTCCTGCGCGGAGGAGACAAGACCCCTTGCCTGCTGGGAAATGCATTGAGACAGACAGAAGGGCCAGAGCAGTCCAGACCCTGCTTGGGAGGCCTGCCCACGCGCTGGCTTGCCAATAATCAGGCAGAGGGAGTTGTGCACTGGCCACAGCCCCAGTCTGAGGGTGTGAGCACCCTGATCCTGCTCACTCTACACCACAGGCTGGGGCAAGATCTGGGACCACCAAGCCTTGGGAAATAACTCAGTCCAACTACACAGAGACAGAGCAGGACACCTAGAGTGTAATCTGGGTGGAGCCTCGGAAGCCACTGTCAGCACATGCGTGGGGTGACATCACGCGTGTGCTCAGCAGCCAGGTGCTGAATCTTAGGCAGACGGGACCTGGGAGAGGACTCGTCTGGCTCCCGCAGGACAGCCTGGAGGGCCAGGGCGTGGTCTGAGTCTGGCAGAGATGGCCGCTGTCAGCACACTCGGGGGCGGTGAGAGTGCCCAGCTGTGCGTGCTCCACACTGCAGCTCCGTGCTGGCTCTGAGGCAGACGGGTCCCGGGAGAAGACTGCCACAGAGGAGGCCCAGATCTCAGGTGGCTGCACGACCACCTCAATTCCTGCAGCCACAACACCCAGACCCGCAACCTCGACCTACTCCACACTACAACCCTGAACTAGATCCGGGACAAACACAACGGAGAAAGGGATGCAACCTTCCGCTGCTTCTGAGCGGCACTGAGAACATAGGTCTTCCGTGATCACATAGGTCTCACTTGCTTCAACCATCACCTCCTTTAGCGGCTGCGCATGCACTCAAGGGCAATGGAACCTGATCATACCTGACCCTCAGGGGTTCTAATCCAACAGCTAGGGAGCAGACCTCATCCTGACAGGGTGACAATAGCCGTGGAGCAGAGAGGAGGCCCCACACAACATCCAGTGCAGCCTCTGGACACCACAACACCAACCACGTGCCCTGTCAAGGTGGTATCAGCCAGCATACCCTGAGGAAAGGCACGGCTGGTGTCCATACCAGAGTCAGCCCTTACACCAGAAACACTGGGGACACACAGCCTACACAGGGGCGCTCCCTCATAATAACACCACTTCAAGACCACCGTAAATAACTCTTCCTGCTAAACTCATAAAGACAGAACAAATTTAGTAAAATGAAAAGGCAGAGAAACTACTCCCAATTAAAAGAACAAGAGAAATCCCCTGAAAGAATAAATAATGAAGCAGACCTCACCAATCAACTAGAACCTAGGTTTAAAAAAGTGGCAATAAATGTGCTAACTAAATTGAGAAAGATTATTGACAGAAATATAGATCACTGACCAAGGAACTAGAAGCCGTAAAAATGAGCCAGTCAAAACCAGACAATTCAATTGCTTATACAGAAATTGACCTAAAATCAAAGAATAACAGAGTAAGTAACAAAGAAGAATGAATAAATGATGTGGAAGCTAGATAATGGAAATCACCCCATCAGAACAGCAGACAAAAAGACAAATCTTAAAATATGAAAGCAACATATGAGATCTACGAGATGATATAAAACATATGCCAGCCTATGTATAATAGGATCAAACTAGTCTCATCAAATCTTTTATTTTCCTTCCAGTTTTATTGAGATATAATTGACATATGACACTGTATGAAAGTGAAAGTGAAGTCACTCAGTTGTGTCTGACTCTTTGCAACCCCATGAACTATAGCCTACCAGGCTCCTCAGTCCATGGGATTTTCCATGCAAGAGTACTGGAATGGGTTGCCATTTCCTTCTCCAGGGGATCTTCCTGACCCAGGGATCAAACCTGGGTAACCTGCATTGTAGGCAGACGCTTTTACCATCTGAGCCACCAGGGAAGTCCATGTCACTGTATAAATCTAAGATTTATAGCATAATGATTTGACTAACAGAAATCATGAAATGATTATCACAATAAGTTTAGTAAATATCCATTATCTCATATAGACACAAAATTAAAGAAGTAGAAAAAATATTTTTCCTTTGTAATAGAACTCTTAAGATTTATTCTCTTAACAACTTTCATATATAATATACAGCATTGGTTTGTTTTTAACTGAATATAGTTCCCTGTGCTATACAGTAGGCCTTTGCTGTTTATCTACTTTATGTATAGTACTTTTGTATCTGCTGATACCAAATTCATACTTTATCCCTTCCCCAACAGTTAATTATATTTATCATGTTGTGCTTTAAATCCCTTATAGCTGGAAGTTCATATCTTTTGATTGCTGCTGCTGCTGCTGCTAAGTCGCTTCAGTCATGTCCAACTCTGTGCGACCCCATAGACGGCAGCCTACCAGGCTCCTCCATCCCTGGGATTCTCCAGGGAAGAACACTGGAATGGGTTGCCATTTCCTTCTCCAATCTTTTGATTACCTTCATCTAATTCCCCCACTTCTTGCCTCTGGTAACCACAAATCTGAACTCTTTTAATATGACTTTGTGGTTTTTAAAGTACAACTTATCTCAAATGCTGTTACTTCCTGTTATACAACAAAATGATTTGGTATTTCTATTCATTTCAAAATAATCATGATAATTCTAGTTATGCTGTGTCACCATTCAAAGATATTACATGGTTATTTACTATATTTGCTGTACTGTAGATAGCCATACCTTTTTAAAAGTTGCTGATCTCTTAAGTTCAAACACATTTTAACAACTCTGCATTTTTTACTCCCCCTCTACCACCACCACATTTACTGATTTTGACATCATATTTTATTTTTGTTTGGGTATTCTTACTACTGATACAGATTATTTTACCACTGTTATCTTTTAATCTTCCTATTAGCTGTATACATGTATACATGGCAGTTTTGTTACCTTTACTGTATATGTTTGCCTTTGTGTGTGCATGCTCAGTCGTATCTGACTCTTTGTGACCCCATGGACAGTAGCCCACTAGGCTCCTCTCTGTCCATGGAATTTCCAGGCAAGAATACTGTAATGGGTTGCCATTTCCTTCTCCAGGAGATCTTCCCAACCCAGGGATCAAACCTGTGTCTCCTGTATTGCAGGTGGATTCTTCATCCGCTGAGCCATAAGGGAAGCCCATATTTGCCTCTACCAGTGAGATTTTTCCTTTCTTCACTGCATGTTTCTAGATATGGTCTTTTTTTTTTTCTTTCTTCTTCTTAGAATAGTCCCTTCAACATTTCTTGTAAAGCTGGTTTGATGGTACTGAACTCCTTTAGCTGTTGACTGAAACTTGACCTCTATTAAATCTGAATGAAAGTCTTGCTGGGTAGAGTATCTTAGTTGCAGGTTTTTCCCTTTCATCACCCTAAGGATATTGTGCCTGCAGATTGTCTGCCTATCAGCTGATTGCCTTATGGGAGTTCCCTTGTAGGTAACTCTTGCTTTTTCGCTTGCTGCTTTTAACTTTCTCTATCTGTGACTTTTTCTGTTTTAATTACAATGTTACTGGTGTGGTCTGCTTGCTGCTGCTGCTGCTAAACGCTTCAGTCCATAGACGGCAGCCTACCAGGCTCCCCCGTCCCTGGGATTCTCCAGGCAAGAACACTGGAGTGGGTTGCCATTTCCTTCTCCAATGCATGAAAGTGGAAAGTGAAAGTGAAGTCTGCTTTGAGCCAGTCTTATTTGGGACTCCACTTCCTGGGCAGAGAGTTCCAGCTTGAGGATCCATCCCTCTGTTATCATGTAATCTATTAATGAGTCCTTCTAATATGTTTTGCATTTCAGTGATTATATTCTTCATTTTCATTTGGTTCTCCTTTATATTTTCTACTTCTTTAAAATTTCTAACTTGGACTTACCTGGTGGTCCAGTGGTTAAGAATCTACCTGCCAGAACCAAGGAAATGGGTTCAATTTCGGTCTGGGAAGATTCCACATGCTGCAGGGCAGCTAGGCCTGTGTACCACAACCACTAAGTCTGCTTCTAGAGCCCACGTGCCTAGAGCCTGTACTCTGCAACGAGAGAAGCCACCGAAATGAGAAGCCCTTGCACCACAACTAGAGAAAGTCCACATACATCAATGAAGACCCCAGCACAGCCAAAAATAAATAAATTTTAAAAAATAATAAATAAAACTTATAACTTCTCACTCAATTCATCGAGTCTTCTCCCAAGTTCTTTGAACACCTGTGCGATCATTACCTTGAACTCTATAAGACTGACTGCCAATCTCTCTACTTCACTTACTTCTTCGGTTTTATCTTGTTCCTTCATTTGGAAGATCCTTCTGTATAGCCACATTTTGTCTAAGTTGCTGTTTTTATCTCTATTTATCTGGTAGATTGGTTACATTTCCTGACCTCGGAGAAGTAGCCTTTTGTAGGAGATGTCCTATGCATCCTGGCAGTACACCTCCCTTTGGTCACCAGAACTATATGTTCTGTGGTGCCCCCTATTTGGGTTGCATGGGTCCTTCTGTCGTGGTGGGCTGACTCTTATGGGTGGTCTGGTCAGCGGCTGGCCTTCAGTCTGGTTTGTTGCCAGGCCCTGCCTTGTGTGGAGACTGTCAGCCACTGATTGGCAGGGCTGGGTCTGGGAGTTCCCTGGCAGTGTTGGGTAGGACTAGTTAGGACTCAGTGCTTTCACTGCCAGAGCCCAAGTTCAGTCCCTGATCAAACTGCACAGCATGGCCAAAAACAAAGAACCACAACAACAAAAATAACTGCAAACAACAACAGAAACAAAGGTGCTGGCTGCAGGCCCAAGGAGGACCCTGGCCCACTGGTGGTAGAGCTGGCTTCTGGGGCAGGTGGTTGTGGAGCTGGGGTCCCAGATCTAGTGTTGGCCAGCTGGTGGGCAGGAACAGTTCCTAACACAGCTGGCTACAGGGCTGGGCATATCCTAAAGCTGGTGTTGGCCTGGTGGTGACTAGGGCTGGACCCTATGTGAGGCCAGTGTCTAGGAGGTCTTAGATTTAGTGCCGGCTTACTGGTGAGCAAAGACAGGTTCCAGGTCTGTGGCTGCAGGACCCAGAGCTCATGGTTTGGCTGGATGCTGGTTTGGAAAGATGCTAGGCTGTGTTGGTTCTGTGGCTGCAGCCTGTTCCCTGGGGATGGAGTCAGGCCCCAGGGTCTCTGGCTGCAGGACCCTGGGGCTCCAAGGGCTAGTGCCAATATGTTGATATGCATGGCAGGTCCTGAGCTCTCAGGTGGACTGGTCTGGGTCCTGGGGTGGCTGAGAGCTCAGGCAGTCTTAAGGTAGCAAACCTGCTAGTGGGTGGGACTATGTCCCTACCTGGCTAGTTGCTTAGCCTGAGGCATCCTAGTACTGGTGCCAAAAGACTAGTAGGCAGACCCGGTCCCCAGGGTAATAAGCTAGAGGGTGGATTCTAAAATTATGCTTGCCAATATCATTGTCCATGTGATAAAATGAACACCTAAAAATATTGACAGCTGCCACCAGCATCTATGTCCCCAGTGTGAGCTCCGGTTGCCTCTTGCCTCTTTGGAGACTTTCCAAGATCAGCAGGCAAGTCTGACTCAAGCTCCTTTCAAACTACTGCAGAAGCCCTGGGTCCCCCTAAGATTTTGTGTGTACCTTTTAAGAGTGGAATTTCTGTTTCTCACAGCCCTGTGGGCTTCTGAAAGTAAATCCCACTGGTCTTCAAAACCAAACGTTCTGGGGGCTTGTCTTCCAGGTGCAGGACCCCAGGACGGGGGAGCTGGGTGGGAGCTCAGACCACTTGTTCTATGGGGAGGACCTCTGTGATTGTAATTATTTTCTTCTTTGTGAGTCACTCCTTGATGGCTCAGTATGTACAGAACCAGCCTGCCAATGCAGGAGACACAGGAGACATGGATTCCATCCCTGGGCGGGGGAGACCCCTGGAGGAGGAAATGGCAAACCTATTGCAGTATTCTTGCTGGAAAGTTCCATGGACAGAAGAGCCTGGTGGGCTACAGGCCATGGGGTCACAAAGAGTTCGACATGACTGAGCATGTGGCATACACACACACACACACACACACACACACACACACACACACACACACACACACACACACACACACACCTCCCAGGGATATGGGTCTTGATTATATCATGCCTCTCCCCTTCCTTCCCATCTCATTGTGGTTCCTTCTTTACATCTTTAATTGTAGGCAGTTTTTCCTTCTAGCCTTCCAGTTTACATAGTTGTAACTTTGGTGTGTCCCTAGCAGAAGGTGAGCTTGGGCCTTCCTATTCTGCCTTCTTGGCCCCACCTCCAGTCTTATCAAATCTTTTGTACCCAAGTTAGACAAGATACAGATCCTGTCATGGGTTTATCACCTGAGATAAGGGGCCAGAGTTCCCATTTCCTACCAATGGTCTTTGCTCTGATTTTTAGTGATCCTTTCAGAGAGGAATACTTCTTTAACAAGAGTCGGGGGCGGGGAAAGAGACCAAGTCATTGATGGGAAACTGTCATTTCTCCTACTGTGCCACTTCTTGCATGCTCAGTCACTTAGTCATGTCTGACTCTTTTATGACCCCAGGGATGATAGCCTGCCAGGTTTCTCTGTCCATGGAATTCTCCAGGCAAGGACACTGGAGTGGGTTGCCCTTTCCTTCTCCAGAGGATCTTCCCAGCCCAGGGATCAAACCAGCGTCTCCTGCATTGTCAGGTGCATACTTTACCACTGAGCCACCTGGGAAGCCCTGTGCCACTTCCTAACATATCTGGATTCAGAATATCCTATTTCTAATGTTTCCCTCTCAACCAAAAAACATGTTAGACAGCAAAAGACACCTGTGTATTTATGGTGCCTTGATTAAAGAAAGGCCTAACATAGTTCTTGTTCAGTCCTCCTGCGGTTTTACACCCCGATAAATGAACTAGGGTAAGATCCATGATCTGGGGAAAGTATACTTGTAATAAGTTAGAGTCTATTGTAAAAGAGGAGATGGGGAAGCAGAGACTCAGGCATCCTCAAACTGAAACACATCTCAGAGGGGTCAGTTGTAAGAAGCTGAGAATCTGGACACCGATTCCCTCCAAACTTTCCATGCTGAAGTACCCCTTGGAATGTTTTTATGTACCTCTAAATTTACTGGTACCCTAGTTTGAAAAACCACTATAATTTAGGATATGTTAATGATTACATTTTTCAGCTAACTGATTTATTATAGAATATAAAAGGTTGTTTTGACAGAACTGACGGAGTAAGCATGCTGTAGGAAATCCTGACTTGGCAGCTGTATGATCTTATGTCATTGGTCAGTACCAGGGTAGGAGTTTGCGTCATCTCCCACTGGAAAGGGATGGTGCAGTTGTGTGGGGGGGAGATGTACCATGCAGTGACAGGAAGGCTTCAGATGTACGAGACGGGCAGGTGGGCATAATGGGGTGCACAGTTTGGGGAGTTCTGTTCAGCTCATAACGCTTTGTTTCTTTGCAACCTTCCACTGGTACACAGGATTGGGCAGTCATGTCTGTAATACATTAATCTCTCCCCCTAAAAATAGATACTGGATATGGAGACTGATACTCAACCTAGGCTAAACCATTCAGATTTTCTGAGGAATTTGAAATTTTGGACTAAAAGTCACCCAGAATATGAATTTTAGAGCTGAGTTACTTTAATGGCAGAATTCTAGAAAGAAGAACTCCTATTCTTTGAAATTTCCTGATTTCTGACATTCCAGAGGCTTAGGTTTTTAGTAGTGCCTTATATTTCATGAAATATTACAGCAGCATCATAGTACCATTTTTTTTAATTTGGTAATACTACATAAATAAGTAGGCCAATGAAAGAGAATGAAATCCAGAAATAGACCCACATACACTGAATTTAATGAGAATATGACACTGTTAATACAAGACTATTATAAAAGTAATGCTCAAAACTTAGTGGAGAGAGGAATTATTTGACAAATGGAGTTGAGAGAATCTCATTTCTTTTCCCAAGATATACTTAAGATAGTATTTTTTATCCCAAATATCTCAATGAGAAAAATTGCATAAGGTATACAAAGAGGATTTTCCTGGCCTCTTGAATGAAAGATTTCATTCAAGTCTTTCCTGGGAATGTACAGCTTTGGGAGCTAACTTTATGCTGAGTGCGGATTTGGGGTCTGGGATTATTTTAAGGATTGAAGTTCATAAGCTGTTGCTTTGAAAAATTTTTAAAAATTTTGGCCATCTATGCCAAAACTTAGTGGATGGCTGGTCTCCTAGCAAGATCCACAGCTAAACTTCATCCAGACATAATTTTCAGTGTATATGCCTATCATTTACTTAACTGGCCTCTCCATTTTGCATCCCTCCCATCCACAGCCAGCTTTACCCCATGTGGAAGATAACGCTCAACCTGAACTTCTCTAATCAGTTTGCTCCTGTTTTCTAGCTGAAGATTCCGAGGAGAATGGAAGGAATAGGCATTGAGGTACAGTCTTCAGTAAGGCTCCCATTTTACAGCCACCAAATGTTTGCCCTAGAGTGGGACCCAGAAGGAGTTAGGCTTTTCAAGCTCCAAGCTAGAGTAGTCAGAACTTTTCACTGCAGAGCGCAACAGAAAGCAGTGTCCTAGATATCCAGGCTGAACCATACTCATGTTTGATTATTACTAAAGGGGAAGGGGTTAAAATTACTTTATAAGAGGTGTTGTGTTCTTCCAGGCACAAACTATCTGTTTACCTATCTTTTCCTGAAACAAACAGCCATAGGTGCTCAATAATTGCATTCAATAATTCATTAGAGATTGTCAAATACTGCTCATGTTCAAATTCTGTTTCTTCTTCTGTTATCTGATGGACTGCTTCCATAAAGAGAAACTTCACATCACCTACTATTTGGTTACCTAATGTTACAGTTTATACAGGAAAGGCAGGCTAAATGATTGATTATTTTCTATTATTTACCAGTTTTCAAAATAAAGAGATGGTTTCTAAGCATCCTCCAATGATGACCAAGTAGTTTTCTGTATCAAGGTGAAATCATGGATTTAAATATATTTCATGTGTATTGATTCATTGTAGTTATTTTCCTCAGTAATACTCAAATTATTCCATCTTTAGTCAGTAGAAGCCAATAATGATACCACCAGTGTGATTACTGGAAAGAGTTACAAATTCTTTTGAATGTGTTCTCCAACCTCACCACACATTTGTGCAATTGTTGTTGTTAAGTCACTCAGCTGTTTCCAACTCTGCGCCCCCATGGACTACAGCATGCCAGACTTCCTTGTCCTTTACTCTCTCCATGAATTTGTTTAAATTCATGTCCATTGAGTCAGTGATGCTATCCAAACAACTCATCCTCTATCACCCCTTTCTCCTCCTGCCCTCAATCTTTCCCAACATCATGGTCTTTTCCAATGAATCGGCTCTTTGCATCAGGTGGCCAAAGTACTGGAGCTTCAGCTTCAGCATCGGTCCTTCCAATGAGCATTCAGAGTTGATTTCCCTTAGGATTGACTGGTTTGATCTCCATGCAGTCCAAGGGACTCTCAAGAGTCTCCTCCAGTACCACAATTCAAAAGCATCAATTCTTCTGTGCTCAGGCTTCTTTATGGTGCAACTCTCACATCTGTATATGACTACTGGAAAAAACATAGCTTTGACTATACGGACCTTTGTTATCAACTGTGCTACATCTATATTGTCAGAGCACTCAGCTATCACTCACTATAGACTCTTCCTTTTGTCTCTTACTTCAGTTCAGTTCAGGTCAGTTCAGTCTCTCAGTTGTGTCCGACCCTTTGTGACCCCATGGACTACAGCACACCAGGCTTTCCTGTCCATAACCAACTCCTGGAGCTTGCTGAAACTCATGTCCATCGAGTCAGTAATGCCATCCAACCATTTCATCCTCTGTTGTCCCCTTCTCCACCTGCCTTCAATCTTTCCCAGCATCAGGGTCTTTTCAAATGAGTCAATTCTTCGCATCAGGTGGCTAAAGTATTGGAGCTTCAGCTTCAGCATCAGTCCTTCCAATAAATACTTGGGACTGATTCCCTTTAGGATTGACTGGTTGGATCTCCTTGCAGTCCAAGGGACTCTCAAGAGCCTTCTCCAACACCACAGGTCAAAAGCATCAATTCTTCAGTTCTCAGCTTTCTTTATGGCCCAACTCTCACGTCTGTACATGACTACTGGAAAAACCATAGCTTCGACTATGTCAGACCTGTGTCGGTAAAGTAATGCCTCTGCTTTTTATTATGCTATCTAGCTTGATCATAACTTTTCTTCCAAGGAGCAAGTGTCTTTTAATTTCATGGCTGCAGTCACCATCTGCAGTGATTTTGGAGCCCAAGAAAACAGTCTGTCATTGTTTCCATTGTTTCCCCATCTATTTGCCATGAAGTGAGGGGACCAGGTGCCATGATCCTAGTTTTCTGAATGTTGAGTTTTAAGCCAACTTTTTCACTCTCCTCTTTCACTTTTATCAAGAGGCTCTTTAGTTCCTCTTTGATTTCTGCCATAAGGGTAGTATCATATGCATATCTGAGGTTATTGATATTTCTCCTGACAGTCTTGATTCCAGCTTGTGCTTCATCCAGCCCAGGATTTTGCATGATGTATTCTGCATATAAGTTAAACAAGCAGGGTGACAATATGCAGCCTTGATATACTCCTTTCCCAATTTTAAACCAGTCCATTGTTCCATGTCTGGTTCTAACTGTTGCTTCTTGATCTGCATACAGATTTCTCAGGAGGCAGGTCAGGTGGTCTGGTATTCCCATCTCTTTAAGAATTTTCCACAGTTTGTTGTGATCCACACTGTCAAAGGCTTTAGTGTAGTCAATAAAGCAGAAGTAGATGTTTTTTAATTTAATTTTTTTCATTAGTTTTTTTGATTTAAAATCTCTCATGTAGTCTACATAGAAATTATATTTTCATCATCAGTTATATATCCTGTCTCTTAAGAATTCTGCTTGCTTCAATCTCCTTTTCTTTTTTAAAAAATGTACTTATTTATTTACTTATTTGGCTGTGTCAGATCTTAGTGCAGGGCACAGAATTTTTTAGTTGTGACATACACACTCTTAGTTGCAGCATGTGGGACCCAGTCCCCTGACCCCTACATTCGGAGATCAGAGTCTTAGCCTTTTCCAGTAGATTCATAATGAATACTATTCCCTGAGTTCTTACATGTTGATAACAGCTTGTAAAGATAAAAATTCCTTGCCTCTTGTTTTCTTTCTTTGAGTATCTTAAATGTATTGCTAAATTTTCTTCACGCATAAAGCACTGATGTTAAAAAGTTTAAAGACAATATTATTTTCTTCCCTAAGTAACTTGGGCTTTTTCTCCAAGTACCTAAAGTATCTTTTTTCTTTCCCTTCAAAGTCCACAATTATAATTTTGGGTTAATTTTATCAGATAAACTAAATGTACTCTCAATATTTGATTTCAATTTTCATTTTATTTCATTTTCTTATTTCAAAAGAGGTTTTGTCATGGTTTTCTTCTGATATTCCATGTATATTTATATATATATATATGTTTATGTATATATATATATATAAATAATCATCTCTGCCTCTATTATTGTTTCTTGAATCTTCTCCATCTCTCTTTTCTTCCATTGTATTTTTTAAAATTTCTCTTCTTTTTATCATCCATTGAGGCACTATCTTGTATTCTTTCTAGTTTTGCTTTTATTTTAGTTCTTCATTTCTTAATAATTTTGCTTTAATTATTTTTTTTAGTTCTGTCACCTCAGATGAATTCTAATTTATTTGTCTAATTAATTTATTTGATTTCTTTGTGTCTACTAGCTTGTTTTGAAACATTAGCTTTAAATCTATTTTACGGGAATTTTTTGGACATTACTTCATCATCTGTAGGAATATTGTTCTTTTCTTTTCTTTAATTTTGGTGGATTTTGATTTCCATCTTTTCTGACGCTGAATTTTTATGTCAAAATTATTTAGAAAGCTCCTAAGCTTCTAGAAAGAAGATATTGTTCTGGATAGCTTTTTAAGTTTACCTTTCTATCCAAACTTTGATAACATTATAGCCAAACCTTATACTTTTGAGTTTTCTTGCATTGATATTTTTTCAAAGCATTCGAGGAAATGTGAGATTACATTTTGAAACCTCCTGACTCTTCCCTGCTGCCTCCACCCCACTATTCATTTGGATGTACCTTTTCTTTTGCCCTTGGTATCTGTGTCCCGCTAAATTTTTATTTTATTCCCAGATGTTTCTCCTCTTTGAGGAATTTTGTCCTAGAAGCTAGTTTACTTAGAGAAGATATATGGCCCAGACAGCCTTTTCAGATTCTGCTACACTCCCATCACAGAAAGACATGTAATATTGACTTCAGCAAGAAAAAATAAAGAAAAATTAAGATATCAAAAATGTACATGTAGAAAAAGCCACGAAGTTCTCTGAGGAAAGGCCTTTTCCTGACTATTAGAAAACTAACAAAAATAATTTTAAAGTAAAAGAAATTCCCTAAAATTTCATGCAGAAATCACTATATATTTAACATTTTTCTTATAAGTAACAGCAACCACTTTTAACTAACTGAAACAAAAAAGGATCATTTCCCCTAAGGAAGAACAGCTGATTCAAATAGCCTGAGAGTAGGGTGCAACCAGGCCAGGAAGTCTTCCTACCCCAGCATTCAATTCTGCTTTAATCCTTGGGTGGGGAAGAACCCCTGGAGAAGGGAAGGGCAACCCACTCCAGTATTCTTGCCTGGAGAATCCCCATGGAGATAGGAGCCTGGCAGGCTATAGTCCATGGAGTCACAAAGAGTCAGACACTACTGAGCAGCTATCACTTTCTTTCTTTCTTTCCGCTTTTTTCTCCTCTCTTACCCCACACTAGCTTAGGCTACATCCTAGTTCACAAAGTGGAAGTATCTACTGACATACTCTGAGTTTCCATCTCCTTTGTTCCAAAAAGCAGCAGAATAGGGCTAGGAATTGTTAGTCTAAGTCCTGAGTGTCTGCAGAGGGATTCTGATTGATCCTGAGTCTATCACTGTGACCAAGAGAGTGGGGTCAGGTTGTTAGAAAAAGTGTTCTCACTGTGAACAAATGATGGTACAGGATCAAGCCTAATGATGAGATGGAGGGGCTGGGCAAATGGAAAGATGAGATAATTCCTAGGAAAAGGGAGTCAAACAGTAAAAACAGGTATAAAATACAGATCTCCATTTTCACCAATATTAGACATGTATATTGCACACATGTGGTATGGTTATAAAGAATCAGGGGTAAAAAAAATAAACAAAAAACCTGGTTCAAAAACTAGGAGGATGAGTAAAAACTAGGAGATCTTTTCTATTCCATCTCTTGATTTTTTGAAACAAAATCAAGACTGTGAGAACTAAAATTGATGCCCGGGAGGTTAGAAACAACTTAAAACTAAATACCCAGACTGAATGTTGAGTTTTAAGCAGGATGTTTACTGAGTACTATTTTGCTACCTTTTCAGAAACAAATTTAGACTATCCAGTAATGTCAGAGTTATATGAGCTTCTGAAATACTTTGTTTAAATGAAAACAGAGAGGTTAGCTACTGAATTTAACATAAGCAAAACTGAGTAAAATGCATATTTTGGAAGCAAATACTTTATAAGCTAAGCTACTGTCTCCGCTTGAGAAAGGTTAGCTATCTGGAATAACTTTGGTCAATGACAATATAACTGGCAGCAACAGTGAGAAGGTTTGAATCCTCAAAAGATGCATTTTCAGAGGAATACAAGTTTCGTATCCTAGAATCAATTTACTGTCAGCTGTCACTGAGATTTATTATATACTGTTTTACCTTTTTTTTTTCAGTTTTAGATGAACAGAGTGATAAATCCTCTTAGACACTGGAAGCAAATAATTTGAAGATAAAAGTTTCAATTTTTCTGTCATATTCTTGATAAAGTCTTCTTGGGGAAGATACATACCATTCTCATGTTTAAGTATGTATAGTACCTAATTTTTAAAAACAGGTTTGAAACTTAAAATACACGTATGAATTTACACTGCATAAAAAGTTATATGGGTTTCCCAGGGAGCTCAGTGGTAAAGAATCCACCTGCAATGCGGGAGGCATGTGCCTGATCCCTGGGTCAGGAAGATACCCTGGAACAGGAAAATCCAGCCCACTCCAGTATTCTTGCCTATAAAAACGCATGGACAGAGGAGCCTGGTGGGCTATAGTCTATGGAGTCACAAAGAGACACAATTTAGCAACTAAACTACAACAAAAAGTTATATAGTTATGCCTGAGGTGGGCTTCTCATCTTAGAAAATCCTTCCAGAGAATGAATTGTGTTTTTTCATTTGTGGTGAGGAAAGTTGGCATCTGCTTCTCCATTTTCAAAGACAAAGAATTTTCCTGCAACTGTGCTACTCCAGTGGTTCAGTTCAGTTCAGTTGCTCAGTTGTGTCTGACTCTTTGAGACCCCATGGACTGCAGCACACCAGGCTTTCCTGTCCATCACCAACTCTTGGAGTTCACCCAAACCCATGTCCATTGAGTCGGTGATGCCGTCCAACCATCTCATCCTCTGTTGTCCCCTTCTCCTGCCCTCAGTCTTTCTCAGCATCAGGGTCTTTTCAAATGAGTCAGTTCTTTGCATCAGTTGGCCAAAAGATTGGAGTTTCAGCTTCAACATCAGTCCTTCCAATGAATTCTCAGGACTGATCTCTTTTAGGATGTACTGGTTGGATCTCCTTGCTGTCCAAGGGACTCTCAAGAGTCTTCTCACCACAGTTCAAAAACATCAATCGTTCGGTGCTCAGCTTTGGCAAAATCTTTCATGGCACAGTTTTATCTTAATCCCTTACGTGTATTTCTACTGAATGGAAGTTACAATTTGAGACTCGCTTGAACTTGAGGCCCAGAATAAACAGCCCTGACCTCCGGCCACAGGCAGTTCTGCGAAGAGTTCACTGCACATGAATTCCAGCCCAAGTTCCACTAACCCAGCTGTGTGTTCTGATACTGGGCTGTGTCCACCAAAGGGGCATATTTTTCTAATTTGCATGAAGTCATCATATGACCTAGCTCTGACCCATCCGTTACCCCACTCCTTGCTTTCTGAGCTTTTCAAATATTATAATTCATTCATTTACTACTTCATAACTTACGCAACTATTCTCCTATGACATAAGGCAAATCTTATTACCCTAGGTTTTTAAAGGAGTGAATGAAAGTTCAGTGAGACAAAATGGTTAGTTCAAAGTTCTCTCTTGAAGGTGGCAGAGTTGACTGTCACAGATGTTAAGCTGGGGTCTTACCCTGCATCCCACTACCTCTGGTGGTGGGATTAGAATGGGGAGAACTACAGCTCTGGCTGAACTGATGCTCTAGGCTTTGAACACTCCAGAGACTTTTCTAACCACAGAAAGCACCTATCCATCAACAGGGCTAGCATTTCTTCCCCTTTCTCTCCTTATGTTTGAAACAGAACAGCTGCTAAAACCAATAAAACTGACTATATTATTTCAAAAACAATCACTGATTTTTTGACTTTACATAAACTATAAAAAAATAAATTTTTTCCTGACAGTTTCTTTCATGATAGAGAAAGGAAATGTGTTAAAGAAAGTAAAATAGAGATAATTTAATAGATTCAGATGTTATTCTCTAACTAGATCATTCTGGTACCTTAAATTGTTTTACTGTTTAGCTCTTTGATTTCCACTGGGGACCACACCACCATTCATCTACAATGGGTGTGCAGCCTCATCACACAACCCCCCACACACATCATGCTCATCTTTCCATCCCAAGCCTCCTTTCAGTTGAGGTTTTGAGAATCAAGATTAGGATTCTCTCCAACTCACCCAAGAATAACTTCCTAGGTCTGAGTCCAGGGAAACTCTTTCAGATCAGTTCAGTAGCTCAGTCATGTCCGACTCTTTGCGACCCCATGGACTGCAGCACATCAGGCCTCCCTGTCCATCACCAACTCCAAGAGCTTGCTCAAATTCATGTCCATCGAGGCAGTGATGCCATCCAACTATCTCATCCTCTGCCGTCCCCTTCTCCTCCTGCCTTCAACTTTTCCAACATCAGGGTCTCTTCAAATGAGTCAGTTCTTTGCATCAGGTGGCCAAAGTACTGGAGTTTCAGCTTCAGCATCAGTCCCTCCAATGAATACTCAGGACTGATTTCCTTCAGGATTGACTGGTTTGATCTCCTCACAGTCCAAGGGACTCTCAAGAATCTTCTCCAACACCACAGTTCAAAAGCATCGATTCTCTGGCACTCAGCTTTCTTTACAGTCTAACTCTCACAGCCATACATGACTACTGGAAGAATCATAGCTCTGACTAGATAGACCTTTGTTGGCAATGTAATGTCTCTGCTTTTTAATATGCTGTCTAGCTTGGTCATAGCTTTTCTTCCAAGGAGCAAGCATCTTTTAATTTCATGGCTGCAGCCACCATCTGCAATGATTTTGGAGCCCCCAAAATAAAGTCTCTCACTCTTTCCATTGTTTCCCCATCTATTTGCCATGAAGTGATGGGACCAGATGCCATGATCTTAGTTTTCTGAATGTTGAGTTTTAAGCCAACTTTTTCACTCTCCTCTTTCACTTTCATCAGGAGGCTCTTCAGTTCTTCTTCACATTCTGTCATAAGGGTGGTGTCATCTGCATACCTGAGATTATTGATATTTCTCCCAGCAATCTTGATTCCAACTTGTGCTTCATCCAGCCCAGCATTTTGCATGATGTACTCTGCATATAAGTTAAATAAGCAAGGTAACAGTATACAGCCTTGACGTACTTACGCCTTTCCTGATTGGAAACAGTCTGTCATTCCATATCCAGTTCTAACTGTTGCTTCTTAATCTTCATACAGATTTCTCAGGAGGCCAATAAGGTGGCCTAGTATTCCCATCTCTTGAAGAATTTTCCATAGTTTGTTGTGACCCACACAGTCAAAGACTTTGGCATGGTCAATAACGCAGAAGTAGATGTTTTTCCGGAATTCTCTTGCTTTTTGTATGATTCAGCAGATGTTGGCACTTTGATCTCTGGTTTCTCTGCCTTTTCAAAATTCAGCTTGAACAGCTGGAAGTTCATGGTTCACGGTTAAATTGAAGAAGGTAGGGAAAACCACTAGACCATTCAGGTATGATCTAAATCAAATCCCTTACAATTATACAGTGGAAGTGAGAAATAGATTCAAGAGATTAGATCTGATAGAGTACCTGAAGATCTATGGACAGAGGTTCATAACATTGTACAGGAGACAGTGATCAAGACCATCCCCCAAAAAATAAATGCAAAAAGGCAAAATGATTGTCTGAGGAGGGCTTAGAAATAGCTGAGAAAAGAAGAGAAGTGAAAGGCAAAGGAAAAAAGGAAAGATATACCCAGTTGAATGCACAGTTCCAAAGATTAGCAAGGAGAAATAAGAAAGCCTCTCTTAGTGATCAGTGCAAAGAAACAGAGGAAAACAATAGAGTGGGAAAAACTAGAGATGTCTTCAAGAAAATTAGATATACCAAGGGAACACTTCATGCAAAGATGGGCACGATAAAGGACAGAATTGGTATGGACCTAACAGAAGCAGAAGATTTTAAGAAGAGGTGGCAAGAATACATAGAAGAACTATATTAAAAACATCTTAATGGCCCAGATGACCACATGATCTGATCACTCACCTCAAGTGAGACATCCTGGAATGCAAAGTCAAGTGGGCCTTAGGAAGCATCACTATGAACAAAGCTGGTGGAGGTGATGGAATTCCAGCTGAGCTATTTCAAATCCTAAAAGATGATTCTGTGAAAATGCTGCTCTCAGTATGCCAGCAAATTTTGAAAACTCATCAATGGCCACAGGACTGGAAAAGGTCAGTTTTCATTCCAATACCAAAGAAAGGCAATGCCAAAGAATGCTCAAACTACTGCGCAATTGCACTCATCTCACATGCTAGCAAAGTAATACTTAAAATTCTCCAAGCCAGGCTTCAACAGTACATGAACTGTGAACTTCCAGATGTACAAACTGGATTTAGAAAAGGCAGAGGAAACATCTTTAATCTTCTTTTATTAGACTGTCATCTCCCTCTTAAAAAGCAAGAAGTTCTCACTCTAGCTTGCTTCCCAATTCCTTTGTTAATTTAGAAATCAGAAAAACATCAAGGCAGTTGCTTCTAATGCAGATGAAAAGCGAAACAGGCAAGTGAGAGAGTTTTCATCTCCTGACACAGAGAAAGAAAAATTACCGTGCTGTGAGTATTGAATAATCACATTGAATATTGAATAAGGTTGAATTTATCCAATTTGACTTTCTGTTATTCTAAGGTAGTCTCTCTGCTTTTATGTTAAAATAACCTAAAAAAAATCCTTATGATGGTAATGAGTAGAAAGATTTTTGTTTTATTTTGATTTTTTAATAATGTCTTTTGCAACTGGCAAAATAAGTGTCACAAACTCACAAGGTTGGGAGCTAGTTTCCTGACATACAGGATAAACAAATCTCCCTGTGGAAGATATTTCCATTTTCCTCTCATGTGTGCACCACCTGTGGCCAGGGCTGATTCAGCAATTCTCAATCTATCACTCTGCCATGATACTGTGAGCAGTTACTCTGAGAACAGAACACAAAAAGAACTTGAATAATCATCAAAAGGAAACAGTTAAAAATACCATAGCACTAGGGACATCATGCCACAGTTATGAAGAATGAGGCTGATGTAAGTGAATGACAAATAAAACCCTCCCTGACCACATACTTTATGAAAGAAGGATGTACTGTTTATCCAGTGTATAGTCTGGGTTCTCCAGAGAGACAGAACCAATAAAAATATTCTCTAAATACACAGATAGATACATATATCTGTATCTGTTGCTGCTGTTCAGTCGGTAAATTATGTCTGACTCTTTTGCAGCCCCATGGACTGTAGCCCATCTGGCTCCTCTGTCCACGAGATTTCCTAAGCAAGAATACTGGAGTGGGTCGCCATTTCCTTCTCCAGGAGATCTTCCCAGCCGAGGGATCAAACTCATGTCTCCTGTATTGGCAGGAGGATTCTTGACCACTGTGCCACCTGAAGCCCATCTATATCTGTATCTATACATGGTAAGAGAGAGATTACTTTAAGGAATTGGCTCACACAATTATGGAGGCTGAGAAGTCCAAGATATGAAGCTGGCAAGCTATAGACTAGAGAGAGCCTGTAGTGAAAGTTCCAGTCCAAGTCCAAAGGCCTGAAATTCAGGAAGCAGATGGCATAAGTTCAAGTCCAAGTTAAGAGATCAAAGGCAGGAGAAGACTTATATCCCAGCTTGAAAATAGACAGAGAAAAAGAATTCTTTTGTACTCAGCTTTTGATTCTATTCAGGCATTCAGTGGACTGGATAAAGTTCATCCACATTGGGAAGAGCAATCTGCCTTACTCAGTCTACTGATTCAGATGTTAATCTCATCCAAAAATGTTTAACCAAATATCTGGGCATCCTATGAATTACTGACACACAGAATTAATCATCATAAGTCTACTCCTTGTCAATTTGTCACTCATGCATCTTCCTCAACTGTACATACCTAAAGCTTCCCAAAAAAAGACATTAACAAGATCCTAATTCCATCTAACATGATACAGCTGTTCTGTGTACAATCAGAAATGTACTGATCCTTTCCCCAGAAGAAGTAACATGATGTCCTTGAATGATGTTTACTCTTCTCCTTGATATCCTATAACTTAAATACTATGACATAAAGTCAATACACCTATGTTACATGATTAGAGAGTACGAGGGGAAAGAAAACAAAGATACTTGCTTTATACACACACACACACTCACACACATTCATAACAAAATAAGGAGGAATACTCATGACAATTACAGTCCCTATTTCTGTAACTGGTCATGTGGTCACAGCTAGTATTTATAACTACCTGCTTCTACCATGGGCTCCCCTGGTTGCTTAGATGGTAAAGAATCTGCCTGCAATGCGGGAGACCTCGGTTAAGTCTCTGAGTTGGGAAGATGCCCGGATTGATTGCCCAGAGAAGGCAATGGCTACCCACTCCAGAATTCTTGCCTAGAGAATTACATGGACAGAGGATCCTGGCAGGCTCCAGTCCAAGGCGTCACAAAGAGTCAGACACAACTGAGCAACTAACACTTTCACTTTTCTTCCACTGCCCATTCTCTATTATTCCCTTTGCCTTTGGTAAACACTTCAGCTAGTAGAGACCCTTAACACACTGAAGTGATCAAACCTTCATTCTTGAAAGATCTGGGCCTGGATTCAGTTATTGTTTGCTACTGACCTTAATCACATGGTAATATTGATATCTCCTTAAGGGATCTTCTATATTCCAGACACACTCTTCCATATCTCTGTTGCAGAGTAAAGTCTCTTTTTTCTCCTAGTAATCAGGACCAGTCATCCTAGCCAGCATAGTAACTCACTACATTTCCTGTTGAGTCAGAGGCATGAGGAGTCCAAAGTGACCAGACAGCAATTTTAATTTTCAGTTCAGTGAAGTCATTATTCTGTCTCCTGATGAAAGCATTTTTCTCTTTGGCCCAAGATTTCTAAGCCAGTAGAGCATAAGGTCAGGGAAGCAAGAAGCAAAAAAAAAAAAAGAAAAGAAAATTTTTAATGTGGACCATTTTTTAAAAAATTATTTATTTTTAATTAAGTATAATTGATTTACAGTGTTGTGTTGGTTTCTACTATACATCAGTATGCATCAGCCATAGGTATACATATGTGTCCTCCCTCCTGAACCTCCCTCCCACCTGCCACCCCATCCCATCCCTCTAGGTTGTCACAGAGCCTCAGTTTGTGTTCCCTGAGTCACACAGCAAATTTCCACTGGCTATCTCTTTTGATGTGGACCAGTTTTAAAGTCTTTATTGAATTTTTTACAATATCACTTCTGCTCTTTTATGGAGGTTTTTTTTTTTTTTTTTTTTTTTTTGGTTTTTTGGCCACAAAGTATGCAAGATCCTAGCTCCACAAACAGGGATTGAACCCACACCTCCTGCGTGGGAAGGCAAAGTCATAGCTACTGGACCACCATGGAAGTCCAAAGAAGCAAAATTTTTGCTAGTGGGTCACTACAGGTCATAGTGAGTAGGTACAGTCATGTCTGACTCTTTGTGACCCTGTGGACTGTAGCCCACCAGGCTCCTCTGCCCATGGGATTCTCCAGGCAAGAATACTGGAGTGGGTAGTGATTCCCTTCTCCAGAGGATCTTCCCAACCTGGGGATCAAACCAGGGTCTCCTGCATTACAGGGAGATTCTTTACTGTCTGAGCCACCAGGGAAGCCCACAGTGAGCAGAGCCACTTCCATTTCCACTGCATGATTCATGAATCTCAGCTTTGGGAGACACAGCAAAAAATAGTGTATTTAGGGCATTCACAGCTTTCTGGAGAAACCTGACCCAGTCCTGCAAGGTACTGCCATCTACTGGATGCTGTAACTGATTCTTCCAAAGGACATCCCATCATTGCATCAAGCCAGCTGCTTCAGAACGGTGGAGAACAAGTAAGGCACTGAATTCCATGAGCATGGGAACACTGACACACTTCTTTTGCTGTGAGGTGAATTCCTTGATCAGAAACAGTTCTGTGTGGACTGCCATGATGGTCGATAAGGTGTCGTGTAAGTAAGATGGTAGTTCTGGTAGAAGCATTGTGTGCAGAGAAGGCAAGTCTCATACCCAGAGAACAGATCTATTCCAAGAACAAGATACTGCCCCTTCCATAGTGGAAGTGGTCCAGTGTAATCAACCTGCTAGCAGGTAGTTGGCTGATCACCTTGGGGGACAGTGCCCTATCTAAGACTCAGTGTTGGTCTCTGCTGCCAGATTGGATACTCAGCAGTGGCCATAGCCAGGTCAGCCTGGTTGAGTTGGTCCATGTTGCTGAGCCCATGCAGAACTTCCATCCTTGGCACTATAGCCTCTTTGCTCACAAGCCCACTGAGTGATGATGCGGGTAGCTGGGAAAGAAGCTGACTGGCTTCCACAGAAAGGGTCATCCTACCCACTTGATCCTTAAAATCCTCCTCTGCTTAGGTTACCCTAGGGTGAGCGTTCATATGGGACTCAAATATCTTCATGTTTCCAGTTATTCAGAGACATCTATCTATATACCTCTTACCCAGATTTCCTTGTCACCAATCATGTTCCTTCTGAGTTCCTGACCATCCAGAAAAACCACTGGCCACAGCCAGTGAGTCAGTACATAATCACATGTCTGCCCATTTCTTCTTCCAAGCAAAGCGAACAATGGCGCAATGTTCAAAGTTCTGTCCACTGGGAGTGTTTCCCTTCATCTTCAGGGATGTCCCAGAAAGGAGCTGTGGTCTGCAGCTGACTACATTCCAGTGATGTATGCATATTGTGTAGAACCATCTGTGAATCTAAGTCTTCCTCTGTCAAGTGATCAATCATAGAGAACACTCCATGAGGCCATAGGTACAAGCGAGGAGAAAGAAGGAAGTGTAGCAGAAATGGGGACCATGGGCCCTTGGGCCACTTCTTCCTGTAACTTATTGTGCCCTCAGGACCTACTTGGGTCCATTCCATGTATACTACTTCCATCTCATGATGGAGTGCTGCTATACAAGCACAAATTTATGACTTGGTGGGTCAGATCACACCTAGTTTGTGACAAGCATCTTAGGTCTTATGGTAACTTGGTGGTGTATGGTCAAGCATTCAGTCTCTACTAAGGCCTAGTATCAGGCCAAGAGTGATTTCTCAAAACAAGAGTAGTTATCTGAAGAGGTTGGCAGGGCTTCGCTGCAAAATCCCAAATGTCTGCTCTGTGGCTCACCTTTAGGGGCTTCCCTGGTGGCTCAGATGATAAAGGATCTGTCTGCAATGTAGGAGACCAGGTTCAATCCCTGGATTGGGAAGATCCCCTGGAGAAGGGAATGGCCACCCACTCCAGTATTCTTGCCTAGAAAATTTCATGGACGGAGGAGCCTGATGGGCTACAGTCCATGGGGTCACAAAAAGTCAGACATGACTGAGTGATCAACACTTTTGCTTTCTTTAGAGACCTTCCAAAGGCTTCAAGTCACATCCCCATCTGCCACTGACACTTCAGATAACGTTGGATCTCCTGGATCTTGTGACCCAAGGATCAGAGCAGCTTGTACATCAGCATAGACCAATTGCAGAGTCTTCTCTTTTTTTGGATCCACTTAAAACTGGCCGGTTTTCAGGTCAGTAAGAAAAGCGCTGGAGTAATTCACCCAAATAAGGATTATGTTGCCTCTGAGATCCAAGAAGGCCCACTAGGCATTATATTTCTTTCTTGGTTTTAGGAGGGGCCAAACACAACAACTTATCCTTCACATTAGAAAGGATACCTTGACATGCCCTACACTACTAGACCCCTACAAATGTCCCTGAGTTTAGAGAGCCTCTAAATTTCTGTCCAACTTATTTATCACCTTCTGATATGCAAATGTCTTGCCAATAAGTCTAGAGTACTTGCTATTTCTTGCTCACTGTGTCAAAGCAGCATAATGTCTTCAATGTAAGGCAACAGTGTGACACCTTCTGGGTTTCCCAGATGGTGCAAGTGGTAAAGCATCTGCCTGCTAATGCAGGAGATGCAGGAGATGTGGGTTCTATTCCTGGGTCAGGAAGATCCCCTGGAGAAGGAAATGGCAATCCATTCCAGTATTCTTACCTAGAAAATTTCATGGACAGAGGAGCCTGGTCCTCTGTAGTCCATGGGGTCACAAAGAGTTGGACATGATGGACTGAGCTTGCATGCACAGGACATCTTGTAGAAGGGAAAGGCAGTCACGATTCCTAAGACCTAAACTAAGACACGGAGTGAAAGAGTTGATACACCTCTGACACAGGACAGTGAAAATGTATTACTGGCCTTGCCAGCTGAAAGCAAACTGCTTCTGGTGGTCTTTACTAACAAGTTAAGAGGAAACCATTTACCAGATGAGTTGCTGCATACCAGGTAGTAGGGGAGGTTCTAACTTGCTCAAGCAGTGAAACCACATCTGATACAGCAGCTGTAATTAGAATTACAATCTCATTAAGCTTGTGATAGTCCACTGTCCTTCTCCAAGGTCCATCTGTCTTCTGCCAGGCCAGATAGGTGAACTGAATGGGGACATGGTGGAAATCGCCAATGTGCATCTTTCAAGTCCTTGATGGTGGCACTGATCTCTGCCATTCCTCCAGGTATTGCTTTTGGTTTACTATTTTCCTAGGTGGAGTTCTAGTGGCTTCCATTTGGCCTTCTCCACCATCACAGCCCTCACTCCACAGGTCGAGGAACCAATGTGGTGGTTCTGCCAACTGCTAAGTATATTTACTCTGATTATGTTTTCTAGAGGGCTTCCCAGGTGACACAGTGGTAAAGAACTCACCTGCCAATGCAAGAGATATAAGAAATGCAGGTTCAATCCATGGGTTGGAAAGATCCCCTGGAAGAGGGCATGGCAACCCACTCCAGTATTCTTGCCTGGGGAATCTCATGGACAGAGGAGCCTGCTGGATTACAGTCCATAGAGTCACAAAGACTTGGACATGACTGGAGTGACTTAGCATGCGCATGTTTTCTAGAACTGGAGAAATAACCACAGGGTAGATTTGGGGACCCACTGGGCCCATTGTGATATGGACCTGAGCTAAAACTCCATTGGCCACATCACTTCCATAAGTCCCCTATTCTGACTAGTCAACCTCAGGAACATTTGGATCTCCTCGAATTAGAGTCAATGAAGGGCCAGGTCCAGTAGTCCCTGAAAGGTCTCATTATTTCCTTTTCCCCAATGCACAGTTTCCCTGGTAAAGACCACAGGTCCCTCAAGGAAGGCTAGGAGAAAGATCAATAGTACAAATGTTTAACAGTGTCCAAGGGCAACGGGTCTCCCCTTTGTTCAAGGGATTCTGGGTCTGTAAGTGGCTCAAGGCTGAGAATTGATTGATGGGCTCTTACTCCCCATTTTTATGATTCAGATTTGACTTTCTTTAACTTGACATAGAATTGTTCTGTTTATACAGATCAAGTAAGCATTCAGTAGGCTTCCAATCTATTTCCTATCTACTACTTCCTATCTACTTTCAGGAAGACTGGTGTCGATGCCATAGGTCTGTGGGAGTCAGACTGTTCTGATTGCTGCTTTGACCCTGCTGTCCCTTACCTGACCTTTGGTGGTTGAATGTGGCCACTTGGCCCTTGCCATCCACAGAGCCTACCGCATGTAGGTTTTCCAATTCAATGACTACAGTCCCCACTCTAAGGTCTGGTATATAGAGAAGAACAGTCATGGAACTCTTAAGAATGCTGGGGCTCCTCTCACAAATATATTTCTCACAGTAGAGGTGACTGGTATATCTTCTGGACCCTCCAGTGTGGGTAAGTAGTTCTTAAAGGACAAATTCAATCTAATATTGCAAATTCCCTAAGCCCTTGAATCGCTCCCCCTACATTAAACCAAGGCATGTCTACTATTTTTAAATTCTAATTTGCTCCCCGTGGGCCACGTTTTGGTTCATGTTTCAGCCAGCAAACCAAGCAAACCCCTTGAGCCCTTCCTGACCCTTCAAGCTGCAATATTCAGTGCAGCATCTCTGCCTAGAGAGCCCATATCAATCCCCTGGCTCTATCCAACTTTATGTTCCTTCCATCACTACCCCACACCTCAATATCCATTCCCACACATATTCTCCAGATTTCTTTCTGTATAAATTATAAAATTCAAAGTAGTTCTTCTGGAGTAGAGCACACCTCTTCACGAGTCTCACTCTGTATCTCTCTGTTAAGGCTCCTGGGACTTGAGTCTAGTTATAGGTCTCAAGGGCTTCCCTGGTGGCTCAGATGGTAAAGAACCTGCCTGCAATGCAGGGGATATGGGTTTGATCCTTGGGTTAGGAAGATCCCCTGGAGAAGGGAATGACAACCCAATCCAGTATTTCTGCCTAGAGAATTCCATGGACAGGGGAGCTTGGTGGGCTACAGTCCATGGAGTCACAGATACGACTGAGCAACTAATACTTTCACTTTCATAGGTCTAGAAGCAGAGATGGTTGAATTATGGAGAGAACTAGCACTGTCTTCTTTGGCAATTGCCTCAGGGGAGGCCCTTGCAGTTTCTTCAGACTAGAGGAATTCCCTCAGACAGAGGTGGACAGACTGCTACCAGTGAGGGTAGGGAAGCCACTTTTGTTTTCCTTTTGGCCTTGTGGCATGTGAGATCTTAGTTCCCTGACCAGGGATCAAACTTGTGCCCCCTGCAGTAAAAGTGCAGAGTCTTAACCACTGGACCACAAGGGAAGTCCCAGGGAAACCACTTCCACATGGCCACATTCAACCACCAAAGGTCAGGTGATGAAGAGCCTGCTTTCATTTAGGGTGGTAGGCCTCTTCCACTGGCAAAAATGACTTTAGGATTTAGGTGCTCAGTGTCTCCAGCCTAACCAGGGTCTTCCCACATGTCCCCATTACAGCTTACAGGATTCCCACCCAGTCAACATCTTCACTGTAACAAGGGACGCCTACCATGTCTGAGAGTTTAACTTGTGCTGTCATCCAGCCAATCACAAGAGAAGATTCTCTATTTGGATTTAAACAATCTCAGCCCTGAAGCTACAGTAGCGAAGGGTCCATCAAGACACCAGAAATTTTCAGGTCATGCTGTGTGGTGCTTGTGTTGAGAATCGGAATCCCTGAACTCAAACTTTTCCTTCACCACTTAGTCTAGTGGCATGAGGACCAACCAGCCAATCTCACTATATTTGTTACCTTTCCAACAATGTTTTGCAAGTATCATATTCGCAGTCACTCAGTTCTCTGATTCTCATAAGTTGTTGATTAATAGTATTAATGGAGATATTTTCCATATCTCTATTGCCAGATCTTGTCATGGATTACAAGTGCTCTCTCTACTACTGGAAATAGTCATTAGTGTCTTTTAATCTAATCACACAAGACACTCAAGTCCAGAAATTCCAGAACTCAGTTAAGAAAACTTCCTTAACATTCTGTTCCTCTAGAGCCACTCTTGGTACTTAAATCTACACTAATCTGGGTTCTCCACTGAAATTGGACTACCAAGCACACCATGGCCCAGTCAAGCTGACACATAAAACTAACCATCACATGTACTGACACATAATAAATTATTCCAAAACGTAGCAACGTAAGTTGCTTTAGTCATGACCCACACTTTGAGATCCTATGGACTGTAGCTGGCCAGGCTCCTTTGTCCATGGGATTCTCCAGGCAGGATACTGGAGTTGCCATGCCCTCCTCCAGGGGATCTTCCTGACCTAGGGATTGAACTTGTATCCCTTACGTCTCCTGCATTGGCAGGTGGATTCTTTACCATTGAGCCAGCAGGGAAGCCCAGCCTACTCGTTTATGTATATGTAAAAATCTAGCTCTCAAATAGCTCGTGTGTGGAAAGGAACTGGAAAGCTACAGAGCAGGCCAACATGGGTGGTTGGTTCTTCCTGGAAATGTAGTGGAATTCTGGTATAGGGGAAGGCCAGGTGAGATGTGGATGCAAGGGAAGAAATGGTGTTAAGAAGGGCTTTCACACTTCCATTTTATTTGCATTGTTTGAATTGCTTTACCAGAATATATTAAAGTATTACATGTGTAATTGAAAATAAATACAAATCCAGAAAAACCCTCACTGAAGTCAATAAAGCACTCCTATTTACTGTTGAAAGAAAAAAAATTTTTTAAAAATGAAATGTCATAATCACTGAAATGTTCTTATATTGAAAGAAGCACTTTAAAAATATCTGCAGCTTACATTATGAGCTACATGCAAAGGTACAATAAAGCAGTGACCTTTTAGTTTTGAATTGATTTTCCTAAGTTGTATGGAACTCTGGTAGTGGCTTTTAATTGTTTTTTGATTAAATACAACTGAAAGTATCTACTTAGGTTGTCAGTGGGAACCAGGAGGGCAAAGAGCAAGAGTTAAATAGAATTGTTCACAAGCTAATTTTTGAGAATGATTTTTTTTTTGCGTATTACTGAGATAGAATATAATTTTTTCATGAGAGTCCATTATGCTAACAATGATAAAGCTATATGACACCTTTTGAATTTTTAATATGTGCCAGACTCAGTGCTAAGAGCTTTTCATACATTATCTCATTTAATGCTGACACCCCTATTCAGAATGCACTATAACTGCCCTCTTTTCCAGGCTAGCAGAGGCTCAAGGTCACACAAGAGTTAAGTAGTTAATATGGAGCTCTGTTCAGTGTTATGTGGCAGCCAGGATGGGAGAGGAGTTTGGGGGAAATGGATACATGTATATATATGGTTGAGTCCCTTCGCTGTTCATTTTAAGCTATCATAACATTGTTTGTTAATCAGCTATATCCCAAATTTAAAGTGTTTTTTTAAATTATGTGAAAAAAAAAGTCATTAAGCTGTGATTCAGAGGCCCTTGTTTTATCACTTGCCCTTGAGAAATGAGGCTGATCTCTGACCCTGAGGACAGGAGCACACTACCTGGCATGTGCATGTACTCAGTCTTTTCAGTCGTGTCCAACTCTTTGCAACCCTACGGGCTGTAGCCCACCAGGCTCCTCTGTCCATGGGGTTCTCCAGACAAGAATAATGGAGTGGGGTGCACTTCCTCCTCCAGAGGATCTTCCCCACTCAGGGATCGAACCCAAGTCTCTTGCATCTCCTGCATTAGCAGGTAGATTCTCTACCACTGTGCAACCTGGGAAACCCAACTATCCGGCAGAAAATGTAAAAAATGATGACAATATTAAATTACAACTCTTTCCTTCTGCTATTCTCCAGAGCACTTACCAGACCAGGATTTGACCTCAAAATCTGGGGCCCAGCTCTTCGTAGATGGTGGATCTGGTCTTACTCAGGTCGTGTGTCTGGGCCCAGGAGGGAGGTCAGTTGTGGAGTACACACTTTATATTATTATATGAGAGATTCCTCAGGCACCAAATAAGGAGAGATGAATGTTTTCTTCCATGGAGACCAATGTTATCTTCTTCCAACCAAGACCAGGAGGCAAAAAGGGAGACTCACACAAATAAATCAAACATGTCTTATCCACTAGGGTCTGGGGGAGGTGTGTGCCTGGTAAGCAGGATTACAAGGACATTGAGGACTCGTACAGCACAAGTGCCTTGTTACACAATTGAGAAATCCAGGGGCCAGAGAGGAAAGTGATTCATGGACTTTCTACCAACAAGGGTATAGCTGGTGGTAGAGGCCAGATCTCCTGGCTCCTGGCTCAGTGCTCTTCTTCTATCATATGCCGAGATGAAGACCTCGTGTCCTTCTGCCTGAGATATGTGATGGGGTTAACAAAAGTGTAAATAAACTGCAGGTGACCAGGCAGAGGTTGGAAACACAAAGAACACAAAGAATAGGAAATCATTTAGGAGCACAGAGGATCCGAATGAGAGCACCTCATCACAGCCAGAAACACAGGAGAGGGTCACTCTCCAGCAAGCTGGGGTCAGGACCACAGCATGAAGCAGTGAGAATGTACCAACTGGCACAGGCTGAAAGCCAAAGGGCGGGTGGAAAGGGCTTCAGTGAAGAGTCAGTTCTTGGAAAGCTATTCCAGGCCTGGAGAAAGGAACAGACAAAGAATGAGTCAGTGGGGACAAAACCTCTTATGGAAAATGCCCTGGGCTCTGTCAACCTAAGGTCGCTGGTAAGTTAGCGCTATAGCTAAGATGGTAACCCAGGGTCCTGGGACTTTGATGAAAAAGTTTTGACTCTGAGGTACAGTAAGGATCAAAAACTGAAATGCCTTCAGTAGCTGGAGGGATAATAAAAATAAATTACATGAGCAGGGTGAAGTGAAGCCTTTGCCCCACTACCTCTTTGCATTCCTCTCAAACTAGTTTTCGAAAAGATTGTCAACAGTAGGGAATGGGTCACAAGGCAGAAATTTGATTTTTTTATATGGTTCATCAAATGTGTTAGAGTTCCAAAGAATAGCAAGGAGAGATAAGAAAGCCTTCCTAAGTGAACAATGCAAAGAAATAGAGGAAAACAATAGAATGGGAAAGACTAGAGATCTCTTCAGGGAAATTAGAGATACCAAGGCAACATTTCATGCAAGATCAGAACAATAAAAAACAAAAATGGTATGGACCTAACAGAAGCAGAAAACATTAAGAAGAGGTGGCAAGAATACACAGAAGAACTATGCAGACAAGATCTTAGTGACCCAGATAACCACGATGGTGTGATCACTCACCTAAAGCCAGACATCTTGGAGTGCAAAGTCAAGTGGGCCTTAGGAAGCATCACTATGACACAAAGCTAGTGGAGGTAGTGGAATGCCAATTGAACTTTTTCAAATCCTAAAAGATGCTGTGAAAGTGCTGCACTCAATATGCCAGCAAATTTGGAAAACTCAGCAGTGGCCACAGGACTGGAAAAGGTCAGTTTTCATTCCAATCCCAAAGCAGGGCAATGCCAAAGAATGTGCCAACTGCCATACAATTGCACTCATTTCACATGCTAGGAAGGTAATGTTCAAACTCCTTCAAGCCAGGCCTCAACAGTAATGTGAACCGTGAACTTCCAGATGTTCAAGCTCGTTTTAGAAAAGGCAGAGGAACCAAAGATGGAATTGCCAACATCCGTTTGACCATAGAAAAAGCAAGGGAATTCCAGAAAAACATTTACTTCTGCTTCATTGACTACACTAAAGCCTTTCACTGTGTGGATTACAACAAATTGTGGAAAATTCTTAAAGTGATGGGAATACCAGACCTCCTTACCTGCCTCCTGAGAAATCTGTATGCAGGTCAAGAAGCAACAGTTGGAACAGACTGGTTCAAAATTGGAAAAGGAGTACATCAAGGCTGTATATTGTCACCCTGCTTGTTTAACTTATATGCAGAGTACATTATGTGAAATGCCAGGCTGGATGAAGCAGAAGCTGGGATCAAGATTGCTGGGAGAAATATCAACAACCTCAGATATACAGATGATACCACCTTTATGGAAGAAACTAAAGAGCCTCTTGATGAGGGTGAAAGAGGAGCGTGAGAAAGCTGGCTTAAAACTCAACATTCAAGAAACAAAGATAATGGCATCCAATCCCTACACTTCATGGCAAATAGAAGGGGAAAAACAGAAGCTGTGACAGATTTTCTTTTCTTGGGCTTCAAATCACTGCAGATGGTGACTGCAGCCATGAAATTAAAAGACACTTGCTCCTTGGAAGGAAAAGTATGACAAACCTAGGCAGTGCATTAAATAGCAGAGACATCACTTTGCCAGCAAAGGTCCATAGAGTCAAAGCAATGGTTTGTCAGTAATCATGTACGCATGTGAGAGTTGGACTATAAAGAAGGCTGAGAGCCAAAGAATTGATGCTTCTAAATTCTGCTGGGGAAGACTTTCGAGAGTCCCTGGACTGCAAGGAGATCAAACCAGTCAATTCTAAAGGAAATCAACCTGGAATATTCATTGGAAGCACTGGTGCTGAAGCTGAAGCTCCAATACTTTGGCCCTTAATGCAAAAAGCCAACTCACTGGGAAAGGCCCTGATGCTGGGAAAGATTGAAGGCTTTTTAGAGAACAGGGCAGCAGAGAATAAGATGGTTAGATAGCATCACTGACTAAGTGCACGTGACTAAGCCAACTCTGGGAGCTAGTAAAGGACAGGGAAGCCTGGTGTGCTGTAGTCTTTAGGGTTGCAAAGAGTCAGACACAACTTAGCAACTAAACAACAACTTATCTTTAGGCAAATTAGATTAGAGCTCTTTTACAAATTAACCTCAGCAATATTATCCAAAGACAAACTCACATATTGGGACATACATACATCCAGACAGACACAATGAGATATCTAGCTTTATATTCTAAACTTAGTCATGAATCTGATATCACAATATAAAACTTACTAATTGTAAATAACAGTTGGAATAAGAAAATTTTTAAATGTTTCATTCTCTTTTTTTCTCCTCAGTTCAGAAATTAGAGATGGTCCAGATACAATAAATGATACAGAGAGCTCTGGTCTCAAGGCACAGGAAGTGAAAATCAGGTTTTCCTAGTAGGAGTTAGTCCCTCAGGGAAAGAATTCTTAAGAGATTTCTTTTTTTCCTTTAAGCTTTCTCTGCTGTTTGGGAGTTAAACTGATAATGAGGCCTGCTCACCTTCTATTCAACATTCAATAAACTAAGATCATGGCATCCGGTCCTATCACTTTATGGCAAACAGATAGGGAAAAAATGGACGCAGTGACAGACTATTTTCTTGGGCTCCAAAATCACAAAGACTCGGACATGACTGACTAACTGAATGACAGACTTTACTGGCATTGTGTAATTAACGGGCTGCCGCTGCCGCCACCGCCGCTAAGTCTCTGCAGTCATGTCCAACTCTGTGTGACCCCATAGACGGCAGCCCACCGGCGGCCCCGTCCCTGGGATTCTCCAAGAATTCTGGAGAATCTCCAAGAACACTGGAGTGGGTTGCCATTTCCTTCTCCAGTGCATGAAAGTGAAAAGTGAAAGTGAAGTTGCTCAGTCGTGTCCGACTCTTGGTGACCCCATGGAGTGCAGGCTACCAGGCTCCTCCTGTTGTGCCCAGGTCGTGATCCCCACAAATCACCAGGCCATTCACCGATGCAAGCGCAAGAGGGAATTTATTGCAGACCCGGGTCTGGACTGCACACACACACACCGACACAGCGGAGTGAGGGCAGCAGCCCCGAGCTGCGTGGTACAAGGCTTTTAAAGGGAGAGAACAAAGGGAAAATGGCTACAGGTGGGGTGATGTATCTTGGGGCTCTGTAATTGGTCAGGACAAGGGGGAAGATCAGGGGCCTTACGCGCGCTAGCCCCTGATAGGTATATCTTACAGCAAGCAGTTCCCTGATTGGCATATCTTTGGCACACTACAATTGGTGGTGGTCGTGACTAGGGTGATGACCTAGGGGTGGGGGAACCTGGGCACTGCCTTCCATCACAAGATGGCGGCTCCCCTTTTCTTCTTTTTTTAAGACAGAGTCACCTAGGCTCCACATTCTGTCCATGGGATTTTCCAGGCAAGAGTACTGGAGTGGGGTGCCATTGCCTGCTCTGGTAATTAACTGGCAGAAGTGAATATTCATAATTTTCATAGATACCCCCTTTTCTTTCTTTTTAATAGTTTTGAAAAGTTGGTCAGCCAGTATAAGAAGCACATTTTGTGTATAACTCAGACCAACCTAAATTTTCTTTTTGACTAAAAGTAGCCAAATCCTTATCTAAGTCTTCTTTAAAGGCAAAATTAAGCAAAGCATCATTTTGGTGGTTAGAGAATGATGCAGGTGTCAAGCCAGAATATTGCTTACAAGTTTTTTTTTTTCCTATCTCCCACAACAGTCTGGATTGATTCATCTGATCTTTCCTTGCATTGTTGAACCTTTGTCCAATTTACAGTTTTTGGAGAAACCTCCGAGATAGTTTTGAATAATTTCCGAGCTAATTCCTTGCATTCATTGTGATCCTCTGGACTATGTGATTTAAAGTCCATTAAGGGGCTTTTCCTTCCTGCTTTCTCTATTCATTCCCTTATTTTGCTTTCAGAATGTAACAGCTGTATTAGTTGATACAGATCGGAAAACCTGGCTCATAGGACTGGATGGTTAACTGAAATTCCTTAGCAAATCCCAGTGGACCCTGACTTGGATCAGGAAATTCCTTAGCTAAGACCCTAAGTTCTGTTTGGATCCAGGGTATACAGATAAACACTGAGGACGGTTCATTTCTCCCTGTAATAAGTGAAAAGTGAAGTCATTCAGTCGTGTCTGACTCTTTGTGACCCCATGGACTATAGCCTACAAGGCTCCTCTGCCCATAGGATTTTCCAGGCAAGAGTACTGGAGTGGGTTGCATTTCCTTCTCCAGGAGATCTTCCTGACCCAGGGATTGAACCCAGGTCTCCTGCATTGTAGGCAGACACTTTACCATCTGAGTTACAAGGGAAGTTTAAAAGAGCTATAATCACTTCTGATTTTTTTTTTTTTTTTAATCCTCTTTTGCTGGGGAAAAGGGAGCAGCAGGAAGCAGAAGAGTTGGAAGAGAAAAAGTCTGGGCCAGGCAGTTCAGATGGAAAAGGATATACTGGAGGAGCAGAAGGAGAGGGAGAGGCAGTTCTGGTGGCCTTTTTTAGTTCTGATGTAATTTTAAGCAATTTCTTGTTGATTTCCTGCAAAGAAGTTACTCTATCATTTCCTCTTTTAGAAGCTTCTAGATACCAAAACATTCCATTCAGTCTGTTTGCTCTTATGATTGGCTCTTATTTTTTCTTTTCTAACTGTGCACACAAAAATATCAATTTTAGAGTATCAAAAAACCCCAATTTGGCCATTTTAGTTGAGATCCCCTTTAGTATAATTTCCAAGTTAAGTAGGTACTTACAAGTTTTATAGGTACATAACTCTGGCTGGAGTGTTAGAACCTGGTTTCTGATGCCCCTGATTTCTGTGTTTGAGTGGCTCTATTTTCCTTCAAGTTTTCTCTGCTGTTTGGGAGTTAAACTGATATGGGGCCGGTTCACCTTCTATTCAGTCTTCAATAAACTAAGATGACGGCCTCCAGTCCTATCACTTTATGGCAAACAGATGGGGAAAAAATGGAAACAGTAACAGACTTTATTTTCTTGGGCTCCAAAATCACAAAGACTCAGACATGACTGAGTGAATCTGCCAGGGATAGCATTTTTAGTTGAATCTGTCAGGGATAACAATCACTGGCAAAACTGTGTTGTGGGCCAGTGTGTCACTTGTGAGCTTACCTCCTCCAGGAATCGCCCCAGAGTCATTTCAGCCCTCTTACGTGTCTCAGTTAACTCCCTTCAGCACCCTAGGATCACTGAATGGCCAGTTCTTATCTGTGACACTTGGATGAGCAAGCATTTTAATTAATAAGTGTGGGGCTGGAGGGTCCCTATGAGACCACCACATAGTATAAGGACTCAGCCTCTACCACTCCTATAAATTTCTCAGTCACCTGAGAAAACTGTAACTGGCCAGGAGGAGTCTTGTCCCTTTCCTTTGGAACAAAGTTCTCATGTAATATCTTCACTTCTATCCTGACAAATTTTAGGGGAATTTAGGGAAATCTGAGAGCGGAATTCTGATGAGGAATTTTAGGGAAATCTGATGAGGGAAAGCATCAGATCAGCCTAACTACTCAGCACAGACCTCTCTGACTCCTACAACTAAGCAACCTCAGTGTCTTTCAACCGAGTCCCACTCGGTGTCTAGATGATGAGCGGGTACACCCCCATATCTTCCAACTGCCCTGCTCCAGTATCTTTCAACTGATAGGGGGCAGGTAACCTGCTCCACCAGTAAATAAAACTCAGGGTCATCAACCAAAACAGGAGATCTGAGAACCAGGAGACACTTACCCAAGTTTGTCTCGACTCCCCAGAGAGGAAGATGGGCGCAAGGGGTCATAGGAACTGCTGGTTCCTCATACAGTTCAGGCCAAGAAGGGGAGTCCACTGTGGGTCGCTTTGTCAGCTGCCATAACGGTTGACTTTAAAAAGATGCACAAACGTGAGAACTGCGAAGTTTTATTTAGGGCTAGCTGAGGGGCTGTCTCCCCAGCTCCAGTCCTCATTTTGCCCCAAATAAAACTTAACTCTCAACTCTCACGTTATGCACCTTTTTTAAGTTGGCAACTCGTAACCATTTCTGTTGTGTGCTATGGCTGTGTCATTCTTTTAAAGGTTGTGCCCTGCCCCATTCCCTCCTATTTCTATATGATAGTTAAGAGTGGTGGAAACTGTGGCAACTAGACAGTCTTCCCATCTAAACAAAGCAGCTTGCTATTCAATGCCAGCGACTATCTGATCTGTCAGAATTCAGACTCAGTACTGCTAGCTTTCCAGCTTCCCAACAGACACTAGAAATCGAGACTTTTTCGTGTAACTGCCTGAATTTTACTATTGGCAACACATTCAGATCGTTTAAAGCTGTACAGAGAAGGCATAGATTTTTTGTAAGGTATAGTTCGGGCCGAGGCAGAAAAGGAGAGACGACCTCAACGGAGGTAGGTTATCTTTATTCAGGCAAGGCTGAGCTCAAGAAGGATCAGGGAGGCTTCATATTTAAAGGGAGGTTTGTGGAAGTGATAAGGGAAACGTTAGTCGGGTGGGACATTTTGGGTATTCTTTAGTTGAGATGGCATTTGTAGTTGAACAGGGGGTGGAAGGTTTCTGGGCAGGGGGTGATAAGTACCAGGTGGATGCAACAGGCCCGGAGCATCAGGGCAGGACCTAAAGTTTGGTTTTGTTTTCCCCAAAGTTAGATGATTCAGCAAAGGTCTTTGAGACCGTTGTTTTCTTTTCTAGGCCCAAAGACTCCATTTTTATCTCAGAGCAGCAGCAGGAGGTGGGATGGAGTTTATATCTAAAGATCAAGGGAAACAGGCTCTGCTTCCCCAAGGGCTCCGAGGCCAACTTCTAGCTTGACTGAAGGTTCATAAAACTGCAAATCCCCCTTATCTAAGTCTAAATCCTTATCCATTGTGGCCAGACAGGGTTTGGAACTCAGCAGTTTTCAGCTTTACAGGGCCCTTGCCACGGAGCATACAGAGAGAACTCTGGGGCAATGCCCTGCTAACAAACACATCCATTTTTCTGTAGCAAAGCATATAAAAATTCAGAAATCAAGTGAGATAATCAGTATAAATAATTTCACATAAGTTCTAGTCAACTTTTGCCACCAAATGAGATTGTTTCAAACCTGTAAATATATATATATATATATATATATATATAAAGTCTTCAAAGTCATTGAGATTTCAGAATTACTGATAGGAGACTGTGAACCTACTATGAGAAAGATACACAACCATTGCATAATGGCTACATATTCCATGAATTAACAGACACAAAATATGTATACCTGATGACATCTACCCTTTGGCAAACTTGTTTATATCTTTATTAACTGGCAGTATCCTTGCTCTCTCCCCTTTGGCCCCAGGGGAAAGGCAGTGCTTTCCCCCTGGCTGGGGCATATGCTTCTCTTAATCTTCCCAGCACACCTGAAACAGGCTGTCAGGGAAGTTTAGCACAGGCAAGTCATGTTCTTCCAGCTGCTGTTAGAAGTGTTTTCTCTCAGAGATGCCTCCTCCAGTGGGCCCTGCCTTGACTGCCTCCCTGTTGAGCTCCCAACTTTCTTTTCTTCCTCTTTTTTTTTTTTTTTTTTTTTGGGCAGTACCACGCAGCTTGTTGGGATCAGGGATCGAATCTGGACCAGCTCTCATCAAGGGAAGCTCTGAGTCCTGACCTCTAGACTATGGTAATTCCCAGCTCCCAACTATCTTGATGTAAACTTTCAACAAGGACCCAGACCAAGGAAAAAGTTCTCCTTCCTCTCTAGTTCCTGTCCCTCTTCCATCCTCAGATTTTACAGCCCAGTAGTTTATAATTGTGAACCTATTATAAAACCTATATAAACTTATATTTAGACAGCTAAATAATAGTGGGTACACATGCCATTATTATTATTCAGGTAGACTGGCAGTGGAAACTTTGTTTCCCTTCAAAATAATCCCCACCCTAACCCTCAGGTTACCCCGAGCTCCACCCTCTCTCAGCCCTCAGGGAAATTCCAACATAACAGCAGCTGGTATCAGCACAATCTAGGTTATGGCATCTCGGTGAGTGTATCCACAATCCACTCTGCGCTAACCTGAATTTGACGCTGGTCACTTCCTCCATGAAGTCCTGTTGTGTGTATCTCCCCTGCAGCTTTAGGGGTTCTGCTCCTGCTTCTCTGTGCATTACTCCACTAAGAAGAATATAGACACATCTCCAGTGAGAGCAACCAAGCAGTGCTGTGTTTATTCACTCAGTTGTGACCAACTCTTTGTGACCCCCATGGACTGTAACTGCCAGACTCCTTTGTCCACGGGGATTCTCCAGGCAAGAATACTGGAAGGGGTTGCCATGTCCTCCTCCAGGGGATCTTCCCAACCCAGGGATTGAACCCGGGTGTCCTTGCATCGCAGGCGGAGTCTTTACCAGCTGAGCCACCAGAGAAGCGCATAACCAAGCAGCGCACAGGCTAAACTGAAACATGGAGAAGAATCCTTTCTCTGATGGAAGATACACTTCTGCAGGACCTTGGCTTTGCTAAAATAGACACAGTGGATTTACATTATGAAATAAGGTACTTGGTTTAGCTTCTCAGCGTCTCTATTCCGATAACCTCAGTTTACCGCAGGAACAATATATTTGTGCCTACAAGCAGGAGCATTCCAAAACAACATGCCCAAAGATATAAACGGAAGTCTCTTATTTCAATGAAGATTCCTGTTGGAGATCTCATAAGAGTTCCTCCCACTTCCGGGCTACTGAAGGTTTATAAAGATCAGGGTACTAATCTTGACACATTCCAGGGTGTGTGTTTGTGTGATATTATAATTAATAGGTAACTGTGTGATAATGTGTGAATACCTGTTGCTTAATAATCCTTGAAAATCTTTCAGTCAATAATTTCAGCATCTAAATGTATGATCCTTGCCTAAATTATTACAGTAATTGACAAAAATGGTAATTTTTCTGACTCAATATTTTCTTTTTACGTTTACTGGTTAGCAGCCTTTGAAAGAAGAAAGGTCATCGCCACCACCATTTTTAAGTATCACTATGAACTATTGGGTTATTTTCTGATTCAACAGAATCATTACCATTATTCATGTTTTGTTTTATTTTATTTTACTCAAGTAAAATACAATGTACAATATGTTACTGATGTCCAATATAGTTATTCACAATTTTTAGAGGTTATTATCCATTTATATTTAGAAAATATTGGCTGTATTCTCCATGTTGTACAATATATCCTTGTAGTTTATTTTATACCAATAGTTTGCATTTCTTACTCCCCCATCCCTTTATCGCCCCTCCCTGCTTCCTTCTCCCCACTGGTAAGCATTAGTTTGTTCTATCTGTGAGTCTGCTTCTTTTATGTTATATTTACTAAGTTATTGCATTTTTTTAGATTCCACATATAACTGATATCATACAGTATTCGTCTTTCTCCGTCTGACTTATTTTACTTAGCATAATCTTCTCCAGGTCCATCAGTTCAGTTCAGTTCAGTTCAGTCACTCAGTTGTGTCTGACTCTTTGAGACGACACTGCCTGCAGCACGCCAGGCTTCCCCGTCCATCACCAACTCCCGGAGCTTGCTCAAACTCATGGTTATCAAGTTGGTGTGCCTTTCAACCATCTCATTCTCGTTGTCCCCTTCTCCTCCTGCCTTCAGTCTTTCCCAGCATCAGGTTCTTTTCCAATTAGTTCTTCTCATCAGGTGGCTAAAGTATTGCCGCTTCAGCTTCAGCATCAGTCCTTCCAATGAATATTCAGGACTGATTTCCTTGAGGATTGACTGGTATGATCTCCTTGCTGTCCAAGGGACTCTCAAGAGTCTTCTCCAACACCATGGTTCAAAGGCATCGATTCTTCAGCACTTAGCTTTCTTTATGGTGCAACTCTCACATCTGTACATGACTACTGGAAAAACCATAGCTTTGACTAGACAGACCTTTGTTGGCAAAGTAATGTCTCTACTTTTTAATACACTGTCTAGCCATGGGGTCACTAGGACTTGGACACAACTGAGCGACTTCACTTTCACTTTTCACTTTTCACTTTCATGCATTGGAGAAAGAAATGGCACCCCACTCCAGTGTTCTTGCCTGGAGAATCCTAGGGACGGGGGAGCCTGGTGGGCTGCTGTCTATGGGGTCACACAGAGTCGGACATGACTGAAGCAACTTAGCAGCAGCAGCAGCAGCAGCAGCTTGGTCATAGCTTTTCTTCAAAGGAGCAAGTGTCTTTTTTAATTTCATGGCTGCAGTCACCATCTGCAGTGATTTTGGAGCCCCCCAAAATCTCTCACTCTTTCCATTTTTTCCCTATCTATTTGCCATGAAGTGATGGGACTGGATGCCATGATCTTTGGTTTCTGAATGTTGAGTTTTAAACCAACTTTTTCACCCTCCTCTTTCACTTTCATCAAGAGGCTCTTTAGTTCTTCTTCACTTTCTCCCATAGGGTGGTGTTTTCTGCATATCTGAGGTTATCGATATTTCTCCCGGCAATCTTGATTCCAGTTTATGCTTCATCCAGCCCAGGATTTTGCATGATGTCCTCTGCATATAAGTTAAATAAACAGGGTGACAATATACAGCCTTGACATACTCCTTTCCCAATTTGGAACCAGTCTGTTGTTCCATGTCTGGTTCCAACTGTTGCTTCTTGATCTGCATACAGATTTCTCAGGAGGCAGGTAAGGTGATCTGGTATTCCCATCTTTTTCAGAATTTTCCAGTTTGTTGTGATCCACACAGTCAAAGGCTTTGGCAGTCAATAAAGCAGAAGTAGTTGTTTTTCTGGCATTCTCTTGCTTTTTTCAGTTATCCAATGGATATTGGCAATTTGATCTCTGGTTCCTCTTCTAAATCCATCTTGAACATCTGGAAGTTCATGGTTCACATTAAGAGATACCTGGAATAACAGTCAAAGGAGAAAAGGAAATATACCCAAGTCCATCATGCTACTGCAAATGGCAAAATATTCTCTTTTATGGTTGAATAGTATTCCATAGTCATAGAATATATAATGATATATATATATATATCAAATATAAATATATATATATCACATCTTCTTTATCCAGTCATCTGTTAATGGACACTCAGATTGCTTCCATATCTTGGCAATTGTAAATAGTGCTGCTATGAACACTGGGGTACACGAAATTTTTTTGAATTAGTGTTTTTGTTTTTGTTAGATATATACCCAGGGGTGGAATTGCTGGATCATATGGTAGTTCTATATTTAGTTTTTTGAGTAGCTATGGACTCATGGGTTTTTTTTTTAACTGAAGATAATATAACTATTACCATCATTATTCTTTTTAAAAAAATTATTTATTTATTTACTTATTTTAATTTTCTTTACATTATCGTGTTGGTTTTGCCATACATTGACATGAATCTGCCATGGGTATACATGTGTTCCCTCTCCAGAACCCCCCTCCCACCTCCCATCATCATTATTCTTTTTGATGGTATACTTATCACAAACTTGGCCAGCGGGAACAATTCTAAGCTAGCTGCTATATCCTTTGACATGTCCCCATTAATTATGAAAATTTTCCAAATTTTATGCACATGATTCTCCGGTTCACTATACACTTTTCATGTTCCAAACTGTGCACTTTCCATATTCAGCCATTTCTCCAAGGAACCTAAGTTCCTTGCAATGGAGGACAATGTTTAGAAATCAGCACCCGCATACTAGGTATGCCCATTGTTGTCAGAATATTACCACTCCTAGGCTTTTTCAAGAGACTAGAAAATAAAAATTTCAGAGCTAGAAAATATTAAACCATGAGTTAATACCAATACCTCCAATGTAAATCAGATGAAATTTAAAAAATGATTCTTTCATAACCTTTTCCTATTCCAACTGTTATCTCTTTTCTCCCACAGTGAGAAAGAACCTTATTTCCAACAATTTCTTCTAATCTATAATACATACAAAATACATTCAGAATTTCTTCACTGATCTCATTATTAAAAAAAAAAAAGAAAAGATCAGTATTTCTCTGCAATTCATTTGGTACTTAGAATACATTTTATTAAGGTAGTACTGTGCTCAAGTCAGTTGAATTAATTATTTTTTGAGTGCCCATGGTATCAGTTTGATAGTTTCATTAGGTGGGTTAATTTGTAGCTCCTTGTTTCCAATATTAGAGTTTGCTTTTTAAATTTTTGTTCATTTAATATGCAAAAATTTACATGGTTCAAAAGTAAAAATTATAAAGAGATAAGCTCTGAGTTCCATTTCATTTTCAACATTTTTGTTAGTTCCTACTTTATCCTTTTCACATAGTTTTTTAAACAATAAGCAAATATATATGTAGTTTACGGCTTACCAGGTGGCACTAGTGGTAAAGAATCTGCCTGCCGGCATAGGAGACATAAGAGATGCAGGTTCAATCCCTGGGTCAGGAAGATCTTCTGGAGAAGGAAATGGCAACCCACTCCAGTATTCTTGCCTGGGAAATCCCACAACAGAGGAGCCTGGCAGGGCTCTTGTACATGGGGCTGCAAAAAGTTGGACACGACTGAGCACAAACACAGAACAGGATGCAGATATGTAGTCTTATTTCCTTCCTTTTAATGCAACAATGTTTTATTATCACAATATTCCTTGGAAACACCCCAGATTAGTACATAGAGATTTTGCTGCATAATATTCCATTATTTGGATGTATCATCCTTTATTCAACTAGTTTTATATAGATGGGCATATAGGGCATATATTTCTTCTATGAAAACTGATTTGTTTAAGCTTCATCCTTATTAGGGGAAATTTTGGAAATTTTAATTTTTCTATGGAGTTAGTTATTTCAACCAGGTTTTCAAGTGCATGTGCTTGAAGTTGTGCAAAGTAGTCTCTTAAATGTTTAACATTTTCTTCTGTTTCAGAGCTTGTATCTTGTCATTTCTTGTTTTGTATATTTTCTCCCTTTTATCATGATTAGATTAGTTGATGGTTTAGTGCTTTTTTTCACAGAACTACTTATGGTATTTTTCCCAAAGATTTATTTATAAATTCATTTATTTTTCCTAGTCTAATAATTGATTTCTCTTTTTAATCTTTATTATTTTCTTCGCCTTGCTTTTTTGCTGTTTTCTCCCTGCTTTCCTTTATTTTATTTTACTATTCTCTATCCAGGTTTGTACTTGAAATTTTAGTTTATTCATTTACATTCTTCTATTTTTACTGATGGATTTTAGGCTATTGATTTTCCTCCTATTGCTGCTTTCTTTGTTCCACTATCTCCTATATTCCTAATTAAGTCTATAAAATTGACTTCGATCTAGAAGCATGATTAGATTTTTATCCAAGAATACTTCACTAATGATGTTACGTGCTTCACATTACATTTTACCATGAGGCACACATTACCAGCTTTTCCAGTTTTATTGCTGCTAAAGGCGATTATCAGGTTTTAGTGATGTTAGCCACTTTTCTCCATTTTAAAGTTCCCTATCAACATTTTACCTAATATTTTTGGTAGCCTTAGGAGCTAGCTTCCTCCTGCTGCTAAGTCGCTTCAGTCATACCTAACTCTTTGTGACCCTCTTCTGTCCATGAGATTCTCCAGGCAAGCATACTGGAGTGGGTTGTTGTGTCTTTCTCCAGGGGATCTTCCCCACCCAGGGATCGAAGCCATGTCTCGTACATCTCCTGCATTGGTAGGAAAGTTCTTTATGACTAGCAGCACTTGAGAAGCTCCCCTTTATTTCAGTGAAGGCTGCAAAATAGTGGTGGGCTATTCTACCATTGCTTCTATATTCATTAGCTGAAATTCATATTCAAAAAATGACTTTTCCTCATTAATCATTACATTTATATAAGAAAGGTAGGATCCTTGATGTTCTTCCCTTTATTCATCAATGTTTAGAATAGTGACTTAGTAATCTAGTAACACACAACGGTAACCAGTGTGTATGTGTGTTTTATTGGAGTATAGTTGATTAACAATGTTGTATTTTAGGTGTGCAGCAAAGTGAATCTGTTATACATATATCCACCCTTTTTTTTTTTAAGATTCTTTTTCCATATAGGCCACTACAGAGTATTGAGTAGAGTTCCCTGTGCTACATACAGGGAAAACAGATAACTATATATATTAGTTATGTATTTTATATATAGTAATGTTATATATCAATCCCAATTTCCCAGTTTATCCCTCCCCCCTTATCCCCTGGTAACCATATGTTTGTTTTCTACATCCGTAACTGTACTTCTGTTTTGTAAATAAGTTCATTTGTACCTTTTTCCCCTTAGATTCCACATATTAGTGGTGTCATGTGATATTTGTCTTTCTGTGTCTGACTTACTTCACTCAATATGACAATCTCTAGGTCCATTCATGTTGCTACAAATGGCATTAGGTAACCAGTGTGGTTTTGTTTTTCAACTTTTGTAATGGAAAATACATTTAAAATCTTTCTGTATTTTATTTGTTTTCAAAAAGAAGCCATAAGGAAGTAGAGGTTTAAATTAAGTAAGTAAGAAGAGTTTAACCACAAAAATTGCTTCCTTAGGGAGGTAAAAGACTATGATAATTAAAATAACTAGTTTTTAAAGCATTATCATGAACTCAGATTTATTTATATTTGACATTTCAATCCACTGCAATCATTATCCTGTTTTCACTCAACTTTTAAAGTTTTACACTTGTATCTCTTTTACTGTGCAAATCTCAGTTTCTAATAGCATTAACACAAGTATTTACTTGAGTTCCTTTTTTTTTCTTACATCATGTTGCTGTTAGTGTTACAATAGCAACATAGTACCACTGGACCACCAGGGAAGTCCTACATTTTAAATAAGGGATTATTTTCTCTACTCAGCTATGGCCAAAATTGATTTGTGGTTAGGCTCATTTGTTTCCAATTTGTTAGGGATTTCTCCCTGCCCCTCCATCTTTGAATTATATAAACAGCTGGCAAAGAATCTGCCTGCAATGCGGGAGACCTGGGTTCAATCCCTGGGTTGGGAAGATCCCCTGGAGAAGGGAATGGCTACCCACTGCAGTATCTGGCCTGGAGAATTCCATGGACATGGGATCTCAAAGAATCCGACAAGACTAAGCAACTTTCACTTTTACTTTATATGGTTCCCAAGCCACAAAATGCACCCATAAAACTTTTTCTATTCTCCTTGCCCCTTCATCCTGCACCCTCTTTCACAATCTAGGAAACCATTTTTATTAGTTTTTGATATACACTCATTGTTATTTCTTGAAAAATCTAACAAATATCTTTCTTTTCCACCATGTCTCACACAAAAGGTAGCATAAGATAAACACTATCCAGTATCTTGCTTTATCTCACCTAACAATCACCTAGTGACAGTTCTATACCAATACGTGCAGGTCTTCCTCATTCCTTTTTATGGGTGTATGGTTTTTCACTATTTGGATGCCCCAGAGTTTACTAAACCACTTCCCTATTACTGAACATTTGGATTGTTTCTAGTTCTTAGGTTTTTTTTCCCTACTATAGCAAATAATGCCACTATAATTAGCTCTATGCCTACTCCAGTAATTTATAAGTTATAATAATTTCATATTTTTGCAAGGATATCTTCAGGAGATATTCCTGAAGGTGAGTGAATGTTGGGTCAAAGAGTAAACGCTCGTGTTATTTTTCAAGACATTGCCAAACTTTCCACCAGAGTGGTTACACTAAGTTTTAGTCTGAGCAAGACTAAAGAGCTTTGTAACCCTTTAGACTGTGCCCTGTGGGGAGCCACTGACCCATTTAAAGCCAGAAGTGCGTGGAAAGATGTGAGTTTAAGCAAGACAGTCCTCATAGTAATGAGAAGGATTGGGTGGGCAACTCGGAAGTCAGAGGAACAGACAGAAAGCTCTAACACAAACCCAGGTGAAAAATGGAAGTTTTTCTGGGGAGCAGGGGAAGAATCAGAAGATCAGGTCTCAGAGAGAAAGAGAATCCACAGGGTCTTGGTGACTGTTCATGCGGAGTAATGAAGAGGGAAGAGGATCAAATTTGGAAGACTGATAAATGAGGCTGCTTTAACCAAGTTTGGAATCTAGGAGAATAAATAGGTTTTATTGGAAGGTACTGAGGTTGACTTGAACACATTCAATTTGAAATATTCTAGAATATGTTCACCAGTCTCCCCACCTGCCAAATGAGGTGGTGGTAGCATCGTCCCACTGAACTGATGTATTATTAATCAACTGATAGAGTATATGTGAATATACTTTGTTCAGGTATAAGTGCCATAGACATGTTATCCAGCATCAGTCCTGTATGTATCTGTGATCTGATGGAAAGAAGCAGCAGGGGAGTGCAAACTGCCTGCATTTGCACAAAAGCAGCACCATCCATCTAGTTCAGTAAGACAGGAAACACTGAGGAAAATGCCAAAGAGAATGAAAAATGTGGACAGTCAAGTAAGAAATATCGAATAACAAATCATCAATTAGAAATACACCCCAGCTGCTTCTAAACATAATAAATTGTCAAAGCTTTCCATCAAGTGGGAGAAGACAAGTGGAGTTACAATGAGATCTTGGAGAAAACACATATTACAAAATTCAACTGAGTAATTAGTAGCAGCATTTACTGCAGATTAGATACCCTCTCCAGAATTAGTTCTGCCTTGGAACATACACAGCCTATATGTTATAAACTGCTGTTACTTTTTGATTTTCATCTGCAGACACACTTAAAGTTAAAATGTAGTATATCCTTGAAGGTGGTTGCTAGTTCAAACTTGTCATTAAGCATACTGCTTTCTAACACTTGATTATATGTCTGAAAAACTGTTAGGAAGTTTAACTATCTGATTAGATGGTATTCCGGTGTGAAACGTGACTCTTTGATACATGATGTTCTTTCAGAATTTGGAGGCAGTGCAAGACTCTTAAATTAGTTTTGCCTTTGCTATGTAAGCAAATAACCTGATGTTAAAGCTCAGTTAGGTTATTTAATTAAATTCTGTATCTATCTATTGAATATATTTCACAGTAAGGCAGAGTGGTGGGGTGTGGTCCTTTCTTCATGGAGCTGGTATCTCCTAGCAGAGACACCTGTAAACTGGTACAAGGGAAAATGAGTGAGTGCTCACAGAATTCGAAACAGGCTGGGGTGATAAGGGCAAACAGAAGCTTTAGAGCAGTAGCTGCCATCAGAGGTCATAAATCCACAGTTTTATGACTCAGTCTGAAGTTATCTGAATAAGGCTCTGAGAGTCAGTCTAATGTCAAGGTGTCAGCATCAGCCTTCCATCTTCCAGGGTGGTTCGGAGGGTAGAAATCTTCCACTTAGTTTTGCTAGCAGTGGCCACAGAATCCACAGCTGCTCCTGCCAACAGGCAATCTAGTAGCTCATCCCTTCGATCTGGATTGGCCTCGCGTGGTCTCTTCTGATCTACAGAATGTGGCATATGTGACCCCCAGCTATGCCTCAACTCTGACCGCTTCCACCTTCACTCTCTTGGGTGCTGCCCACAGACTGAGAATGGAGCACATGGAGGATGAGAAGCCCTGAAGATTCTCCAGAAGAATCGTGGCCAGAAGCGGATGGCATCACCAACTGCCAGACCCATACTGAAGCCACCTTGGACTTTCAGCTTAGCTGACCCTCCAGTTCAGGCGTTGGCAAACTATTAATACAAACATGGCCCTCAGCCTGTTTCTATGTAGGGCCCTTGAGCTAAGAATAACTTTTGTTTTTTAAAGGCTTGTAAAAAAAATTAATGAATAACACAAGAATATGAAGTGAATGTTCAGTTGTGTCCAACTCTTTGCAGACCCCATGGACTGTAGTCTGCCAGGCTCCTCTGTCCATGGTATTTCCCAGGGAAGAATACTGGAGTGGGTAGCCACTTCTTTCTCCAGGGAATCTTCCAGACTCAGGGATCGAACCCAGGTCTCCCACACTGTGGGAAGACTCTTTACTGTCTGGGCCACCAGGGAAGGCCAATGAGACAGCAACAAAAGCTAAAGTGCACACAATCTATCACCCTTTGCAGAAACTTTCACTGACTCCATAACAAAACTATGTGAATAAATCCAGATTAAAACCACCGAAGAGTCACCCAAACAACCCTAAGAATTGTGAGGAATATTAAATGGATATTTTCAGTATACGGGATGCAATCCGTTCAGTTCAGTTCAGTTGCTCAGTCGTGTCCAACTCTTTGTGACACCATGAAGTGCAGCACGCCAGGCCTCCCTGTCCATCACCAACTCCCAGAGTTTACCCAAACTTATGTCCATCGAGTTGGTGATGCCATCCAACCATCCCATCCTCTGTCGTCCCCATCTCCTCCTGCCCTCAACCTTTCCCAGCATCAGGGAAAGCTGACTCTTTGGAAAGCTGACTCTTTTCCAATGAGTCAGCTCTTTGCATCAGGTGGCCAAAATATTGGAGTTTCAGCTTCAGCATCAATCCTTTCAATGAACACCCAGGACTGATCTCCTTTAGGATTGACTAATTGGATCTCCTTGCAGTTCAAGGGATTCTCAAGAGTCCAACACCACAGTTCAAAGCATCAGTTCTTTGGCGCCCAGCTTTCTTTATAGTCCAGCTCTCACATCCATATATGACTACTGGAAAAACTGTAGCCTTGACTAAACGGACCTTTGTTGACAAAGCAATGTCTCTGCTTTTTAGTATGCTGTCTAGGTTGGTCATAACTTTCCTTCCAAGGAGTAAGCGTCTTTTAATTTCATGGCTACAATCACCATCTGCAGTGATTTTGAAGCGCCCAAAAATAAAGTCAGCCACTGTTTCCACTGTTTCCCCATCTAATGGGATGTGATAGATAACTGAATCACAAGCTGAATAAATGCTACACAAAGAAATAGGAAATTGCCTTGAAGGAAATAATCTATTGAAGGTTTTGGAACTTTTCTTCTCACTTTTTTCACTTGGGAGGATTTCTTCCCCCCCAGTCTGCTGTCCATGGCTGTCCATGGCTCCCCATCCTGGGGAGGTTTTGCCATCTATGAGCACATACATGCACTCATTATTCATGGGACATTCAAAAGACTTTAAAAACAGTAATTGGAATATAACTTTTCAAAAATAAAAATACAGAATTTGTAAGATACAGTATGAGTGTCCTAAAGCATCCTTCCAAATACGGAGGTTGATTTTTTTTTCCATTTATTACTTTATTTTCAATGGAACCTTTCTAGTTTTGTTACCAGTGGACTTCCTTTACTTGGTGAGGTGAACCGTCAGCCAAGGTGAAGTGAAGAATGGCTATGATAAAGGCACTAGCAGGCAGCAATCACTTTACACTTTGCAAAGGGCACAGCTACCTGCCAGGGCTGGAGCCAGGAGAATCATAACCACAGCTTCCGATCTGAATATTTACAGTGTCAACCAAGTCCAGTGTTTGAACCTACACTGCTACTATCCCAAAATAATTTTGTTGTACATCCATTTTAACTCCTATATCCACCTCAAATCACCGTAAGTAATTTTTAAGTGTGTATTTCACATCCCTATTCTTTCCTCTTCTTTAGGGAAAAAAAAAAACCACTTTGATAAAGGAGAAGCAGTTGAACCAAAGAATCTATAAACAAAAAGAAATACGGCCCCATATCTATAGTGTTGATGAAAATGTGTAGCTCACAATTGGGAATGGGTGGTTATGACTAGTGTGAGTGTATGCTTAATTGCCCAGTTGTGTCCAGCTGTTTGTTGCGGGGAGCCGGGATGTTTTCCATCCCCCAATCGATTTTGCTGGCTGGTTCTGGCAGTTTGTGATTCCATGGACTGTAGCCCACCAGACTCCTCTGTCCCTGCAATTATCCAGGCAAGAATACTGGAGTGGGTTGCCATTCCATTCTCCAGGGGATCTTCCCAACCCAGGGATTGAACCCACATTTCCTGCATTATAGGCAGATTTTTCACCAATTGAGCCACCAGGGAAGCCCCAGTTATGACTAGGTTTGAAGTTAAATAGATGATCCAGACCCACCTGATTTTAAGCAAAGGACCACTGTGATCAAGATTACACATTTAAGTTTGCATTTGGCTGAAAGCAGTGTGGTAGCTCCTTTTCAAATATGTTCCCTCCCCACCCCCACAATGAGCCTCATCTCCTGTTTATGCCTTGTCTGATCTCATTCCCTTGAATCTTTTTTTCCCTCCTTGAATCTTGAACAGTCCTATGCTTGCTATTGATCAATAAAATGTTACCAAAAATGATGCTACCTAACTTTCAAGACTAGCTTCTTCTTTTTTTAAATTTATTTGTTTATTTTTGACTGTGCTCCGTCTTCATTCCTACATGGGCTTTTCTCTAGTTGCAGCAAGCAGGGGTAACTCCATTGCAGCACACAGACTTTCCATCACAGTGGCTTCTCTTGTTGTGGAGCACAGGCTCTAGGGCTCATGGGCTTCAGTAGTTGTGGTTCCTAGGTTCTAGACCCCAGGCTCAATAGATGTGGCTCACAGGCTTAGTTGCTCTGAGGCCTGTGGGATCTTCCCAACCCAGGCATCTAACCTGTATCTCCTGCATTGGCAGCAGGGTCTTTACCACTGAGCTACCAGAGAAGCCCCAAGGCTACCTTCTGCCTTGAACTCTTAGAGAGCTGACTCTGATGAAATTCAGATCAACTGGCAGAGGCATGAGTGGACATTCATTTGCTGATGCAAACAAAAACCATTGATATGATCCACTGACTTACTAAAAATTGTAAAAATGAAGATACAGTCCCTCTATTTAGAACTCTACATTTGTCTGTGGAATTAAAGATGCTCTTTGAGAGTTTTCTCTTAGGAGTTGAAGTGGCCATTGTTATACAGTGTAAACTTGACACAGATCTCACCCAGTGGAGCTTATGAGCATAAATGGATGAGCTAACACTTCTGGATGTTTATATATGAACCACAGGCTGAGACTACATATATATATTATATATTCTTGAAATTTGTTTCTGTTATTGGAACAGAACTGGGAGTTTAGTTCAGGTTTGCTCAGTTAAATACAGGAAACTTCCCCTGTATTTTATCAAGTCTTAAAACATACAAGACCTTGTAGAAAGTATCACTATTTTTTTACCAGTGAGCGAAAGAGTTGCTCAGTTATGTCCGACTCTTTGCTACCCCATGGGCTATACAGTCTGTGGAATTCTCCAGGCCAGAATACTGTAGTGGGCAGCCTTTCCCTTGAATTATCCATAAGAATGGGCTTCCCAGGTGGCGCTAATAGTAAAGAACCTGCCTGCTAATGTAGGAGATATAAGAGATATGGGTCCCATCCCTGGGTGGGGAAGATCCCCTGGAGAAGGAAATGGCAACCCACTGCAGTATTCTTGCCTGGAGAATCCCATGGACAGAGGAGCCTGGAGTATTACAGCCATGGGTTTGCAAAGAGTTGGACATGACTAAAGTGACTTAGCATGCACACACACATCCAAAAGAACTCTAAGGTGGCTCAAACTCCACCAAGTACAGAATTTTACTGTTCTTTGAATGAAGCAAGTATCTAATTCAATGAGGCTTCTAATATTAGGTGACTGAAGTAGGAGGTACCAGAATAATCCAAATGATTCTCCATCCGCCTAGGTGAGTAGATTTGTAACCTATGTTCTCCTTGCAGGAGAAGGACTTTCTCCTCCAAACATTTCCTAAGTCTCTACTCCACTGATCACTCATTAACTACAAAAGGGTAAATGGACTTTAATAGAGATCTGGAGAACACTTCAGTTTTCAGTGACCACTGATACTGGTACGACTTAATATTATGCATATAAGAATAACAGGTGCTTAATATTTAAAATGTTCTTCCTGAAGGAAAACAATATGAAGAGCACCTCATAAAGTGTGCCTAATCTTAGAAAGGTTCTTGCCATCTACTCAAACTAAAGAATTGATGCTCTCAAATTGTGGTGCTAGAGAAGACTCTTAAGAGTCCCTCGGACAGTAAGAAGATCAAACCAGTCAGTCCTAAAAGAAATCAACCCTGAATATTCATCAGAAGGACTGATACTGAAGCTCCAATACTTTGGGCACCTGATTCGAAGAGCTGACTCGTTGTAAAAGTCCCTGATGCTGGGAAAGATTGAGAGCAGGGGTAGAAGGGGATGGCAGAGGATGAGATGGTTGGATGTCATCATCAACTCAATGGACATGACTTTGAGCAAACTCCAGGAGATAGTGAAGGACAGAGAAGCCTGGCGTTCTGCAGTCCATGGGGCTGCAAAGAGTCGGACATGACTTAGTGACTGAACAACAATCAAACTTCTCAACCTTCCTTCAAGCTTACAGGCAAAGTGGTATCTAATTTTTTACAGAAAAAATTAAATGACATCAGGAAGAAAACAAAGTCAGACAAGTTAAGAGAGTAGAATACTCTGCTTAAATAGTTGGCGTACACTCTTCAAAAACTTAATATCACCAAAAACAGGTAGAGGATTTATTTTCTATTTATTCTCCAGTAAAACAGACAACCATAAAAACAAAGGCATGCATGTACTCTTTACTGGGCTATTTCTCCATAAAACCAAGACAAAACTTTTTTTGACAAATGTAGAAATTTGCATATGGGCTAGATATTAGGTGATATCAAATTATCAAGTTTCTTAGACGTGATTTACTTTCTAATGTGGTTGCACTGGAGAATGTCTTTGTCTTTATTTAGGCAAGAGACAGCACAGAAAGAAAGCAAAATGTTAAGAATTCCTCATTTCTTGGAGGAATGGACATGGGGGTTCACTGAACTATTCTTCCAGCTTTTCACACCGCGATGGTGCAGCCAAACGGTTCACGGTAGGACAGAATGGGAAGCAGTTTTCAGACGGCACTACTTCAGGGGTGCCGAGAGAGGAGAGGAGATACTACTGGATTAATTCAACAACTGCCACCCAGAGACCGGTACAACCAGAGCCGCGCCTCAGAAACAGCACACTAAGCTCCCGCGCCTCAAAGCCTCTCCATTCCTCCCAGGGAGCAGCAGTTTGGTGGGACAGGCTTCCTCTGAATTCTCCAAGGCAAAGGAAGAGTACCGAGCGGCATTTCACCAGAGCGAGCGACGCCAGGGACTTCTGTTCACACCCCGGACCATCGTAACCCCGGCGGATCCCCACCCTCCGTTTTCTATTGATTCTAAAAGGAAAACGCGCATTTCTTACACAAGAGCAAAAGAACTCCCCAAGGTTTCTTCTTTCTTTCCTAGCTCTGTGCGGACTGTAATAAATAAATCCCTCCCAGATTGCCTCGAGGCCGGGCATTTACGGACTAGGTGAGCAAACAGGAGCGCGTCTTAAACCGAAATCCTTCCCGAAGTAGGCCACTACATCGACTCACCTCGGGTAGGCTCAACTGTAAATTGCCTGCCTAGCACCCCGGTGCGTGACATGCAAACTGATGGCGAGGATCCAGAGCGCGCGCCCGGACCAGCGCGGAGAGCTGGGGGCCGGTCCGCGCAGCCCTCCAGCTGGGTCCGGGGCCCGCGCGTGCGTACGAGCGAGCTAGCGAGGGGCTCCTGGGCGCGGCGCGTGGCCTGCGCGCGCCCGGCTGTGCGTGTGGCTGCGGGAGGCTGCGTGTGCGCGCGGAGAGGGACAGTCCGCCGCCCGCCCGCGTCGGAGCAGGGTGCGCGCCCTGCGCGGGAGGTGAGTGTGGGCAGGGGCGCTGGGGTGGCGCGGACGCCTTGAAGAGCCCCCCGCCGCCCCCACTCCCCGGGCTGGGTGGCGGGCGTGGCCCGAGGACCCGCTCCTTCCGCGCCGCGCCCTCTTCAGGGACACCCGGGCCGGGGTGGCTCGGCCGGGAAGCGGGAAGGGCGGTGCCTCCTACTCCTCAGGCCCTCTCCCGAGTGCGGCTGGGGTGAAACCGCGATCAGCCGAGCCCTGGGGCTCTGGCCTCCGCGACGTTCAGCTGCCCCACCGGGTGAGCGCGGGAGACGGGGCCCCCGTGGGGCTGTGGGCGACATCGCGGAGCCCCGGGCTGCGCGGTGGGGCCAGGCCGAGGCTAGAAGGAGCCCGCTGTTCTCCCTGACCCGCCCCAGGGCGCAGCCCACCCCAGCCCGTCGCCTCGGCCGCTCCGGTGGCACATTCTGGGAGCAGCTGGTGGCTCGCTGGCCGGGTCGGCGGGGGAGGAGACGGGACGGTGTTTCGGTGTCGGATTCCGCAGCAGGCCTGGGGTAATTCATTGCCCAGACTCTGGGGAAGGGCCCAGGAGCCGAATTGTGGGAGGGTTCTTCCTCCTGGGGAGGGATTGGGAGGAATATGGACCTAAGAAGGATGGGCGGGCAAATTGGCCAGAGGGAGGAGCAAACCTCTAGGGCTCGGGGGTATGTGATTTTTAAGAGGCGGTCTTAGCAAGCCTACAGGTTATTTTAAAGGAAACATTTTTCAAGCAGTAAGGAAGGATACCAGCAGGAAGCAGGAGTAGCAGTCCATATTCCTTCTTTCTCTTCCACTCCTCATTGCTCTTTTAGGAGGGAAATTTGCAGAGCAGATATGGTTTTCTTTCCTCTATGTTTTTCACATAGCACGAGCGTTTAGGAGGTGGCTGCTTTGTCAGGTAGAACCACCAACAGGTTTTTTTTCTTTTCTGTGTTTAGAGTTAAGGAAGATTTGAGTTAGTAGGCCTCGATCTACTGGGAACGACTTTGTGTTTTGGCAGTTTTTTCCCCAGGCGGCTTAGACAGAGGTAAGGAGCTGATATTTTGCTCTCAAAATGTGTTGATGCCTGATAAAAGCATACACTGAACCTGTATCAGTGTACCGAAAGGAATTATTAACTATTTAGAGATAAGAGTGTAAGACTCTTTTTTTCCCCTAAACTAGAAAGTTCATTCAAATGAATGGTTGTTGCGTAATTTCAGTCCTGAAAATAAAGCCTATTATCAAGACAGTTGTTCAGTCACTCAGTGGTGTCAGACTTTTTGCAATCCCATGGATTGCAGCATGCCAGACTTCCCTGTCCTTCGCCATCTCCCAGAGCTTGCTCAAACTCAGTGTCCGTCAAGTCAGTGATACCTTCCAACCATCTCATCCTCTGTCATCCCCTTCTCCTCTTGCCTTCAGTCTTTCCCATCATCAAGGTCTTTTCCAATGAGTCCGCTCTTCCATCAGGTGGCCAAAGTATTAGAGCTTCAGCTTCAGCATCAGTCCTTCCAGTGAATATTTGGAACTGATTTCCTTTAGAATTTACTGGCTTGATCTCCTTGCAGTCCAAGCAACTCTCCAACACCACAGTTTAAAATCATCAATTCCTCATTGCTCAGCCTTCTTTACAGTCCAACTCTCACATCCATACATGACTACTGAAAAAACCATTGCTTTGACTAGATCGACCTTTGTTGGCAAAGTAATGTCTCTGTTTTTTTAATATGCTGTCTAGGTTTGTCATAGCTTTTCTTCCAAGGAGTAACCGTCTTTTAATTTCATGGCTGCAGTTACCATCTGCAGTGATTTTGGAGCCCAGGAAAAGTAAGTCTGTCACTGTTTCCATTGTTTCCCCATCTATTTGCCATGAGGTGATGGGACCAGATGCCATGATCTTCGTTTTTTGAATGTTGAGTTTTAAACCAGCTTTTTGACGCTCCTCTTTGGCTTTCATCAAGGGGCTCTTTAGTTTCTCTTTGCTTTCTGCCATAAGGGGTGGTGTCATCTGCATATCTGAGGTTATTGATATTTCTCCCAAGCACAATCTTGATTCCAGCTTTTGCGGCATCCAGCTCAACATTTCTCATGATGTACTGTGCATATAAGTTAAATAAGTAGGGTGACAATAATCTGCCTTCATGTATCCCTTTTCCAACTTGGAACCAGTCCATTGTTCCATATCCAGTTCTAATTGTTGCTTCCTGATCTGCACACAGGTTTCTTAGGAGGCAGGTAAGGTGGTCTGGTATTCCCATCTCTTTCAGAATTTTCCAGTTTGTTGTGATCCACACAGTCAAAGGCTTTAGCATAGTCAGTGAAGCAGTAGATGTTTTTCTGGAATTCTGTTGCTTTTTCTATGATCCATTGGATGTTGGCAATGTGATCTCTGGTTCCTCTGTCTTTCTTAAATCCATCTTGAACATCTGGAAGTTCATGGTTCACATACTGTGAAAGCCTAGCGTGGAGGATTTTGAGAATTCCTTTGCTAGCATGTGAGATGAATGCAGTTTTGTAGTAGTTTGAACATTCTTTGACATTGCCCTTCTCTGGGATTGGAGTGCAAAATGAGTCCTGTTGCCACTGCTGAGTTTTCCAATTTCGAGTGCTGGTATATTGAGTGCAGCACTTTCACAGCATCACCTTTTAGGATTTGAAGTAGCCCAGCTGGAATTCCATCACCTCCACTAGCTTTGTTTGTAGTGATCAAGACAGTGGCCAAATATAAATCCAGATGAGATGAATGAAGTGATTTGAGAGCAGGAGAAAGAAAAGAGGATTAAAGCTTTAACAGAAATGAAAATAGTGTTGATACTAGGTATAGAACATTAATTTTATGAATTTTTTAAACATTTTATTTTGTTTTGGGGTATAGCTGATTAACAATGTTGTGATAGTTTCAGGCGAACAGCAAAGGGACTCAGACATATACATACATGAATCCATTCTCACCCAAACTCCTCTCCCATCCAGGCTGCCGCATACCATTGAGCAGAGCTCAGTGTTCCTTATAGGAATAGATACTTGTTGCTTATCCAGTTTAAATATAATAGTGTGTACATGTTGACCCCACACTCCCCAACTCTCTCTTTCCTTCCCCCTGCAACCATAAGTTCATAGAACATTAATTTTAGATGTTATCATGCCCAATGTTGTGAAGTTTTTACTGAAATATATTCTTTTTCTGTTCTTCTGTTCAGTGGTTCATGGCAAATCTTGTAATTAAAGCATGGAATATAGAAAACAAAACACTTCAGCTGGTACTTTAGTCTCATGTGAAATTCCACAGGTAAGCTCATCTTATTTTAATCAAGAAAGTATCCATATTGGTTAAAATTGCAAATAATAGTCTCTTTTATAAGATTTTAAGGACCATTTATGCAGCTGCAAGTTTTGTTGTATATTCTAATATATTTCTTTCCCTAAAAGATTCAAGGAGTTGAAAGAGTTAAGCTCAATTAAACCATTTAAGATTATATAAAGGTATATGTGTGTGTATATATATATATGTATATATATATAGAATCATCATAAAAACACCATGGTATCTCAGGAAATGGAGAAGGCAATGGCAGCCCACTCCAGTACTCTTGCCTGGAAAATCCCATGGATGGAGGAGCCTGGTAGGCTGCAGTCCATGGGGGCAAAAATAGTCGGACACGACTGAACAACTTCACTTTCACTTTTCACTTTCACGCATTGGAGAAGGAAATGGCAGCCCACTCCAGTGTTCTTGCCTGGAGAATCCCAGGGACGGGGGAGCCTGGTGGGCTGCCATCTATGGGGTCGCACAGAGTCAGACACAACTGAAGTGACTTAGCAGCAGCAGCAGCATCTCAGGAAAACATAGCAATATATACTAAATTTAGTGGTCATATTCAACTCAAGGTCGGACTTAACTCTCTTTATCCCTAAAAAAATACTCCATTGAATATTTCTCTCTTTTTCTTCCCTTTCACATGATTTGCCTTGTCTCTGTGCTCTGTTCTGTTCACTATTGGATAATACAGGTAGAACCCTGTTTTAGGAAATGCCTTTATCCCTTCTGCCACCATATAATGTCCAGGCCAAATATGCTTTTCTGTTACATCTCTAACAGCTATCATCACTCATCCCTTCTCACTGTGTAGTAGGTACCCACTACAGCTTCATGAATGAGATTCACAATGGGAGAGTCAAACAGGGTGCTCTTAAATGGCCTGGCACAACAGATTCAAGAGTTGCAATCCGTGTAATAGCAAGCTCTTTTTCAAATATCTTTTTTGAGACTATGAGCATTGACTTTGTTTTAGTAAAATGTTGCATATAATACTGATTTGCTTTTGCAACCAGAGCTTTTGCTACATTGTGAATTAGAAGAGAAAGAAAGGTATGGTAAAGCTAGAAGTGACTTGTAGGGGTCTTCCTCCATCTTCTCCAGGTGGGCTTTGCTCATAATGTTCAGTCTGAAACTTGGAGTTGTGAACCTTCCTCTACGCTCTGCATAATGTCAAACTTGAGGGCTAGGCAGCCCAGTCTCTCATAGGTCCCGGGTACAGGGTATTGAATGAATGAATGAAATACATTCAAATAGCTAAGGACAGGGGAAGCGGTAACTTGGTTTGACAGACAAGAGTGACAAGAAATCTGTTAATACTACTCATCTAGGGCCACAATGAGAAGAAGTGTTAGCTAGAGCAGCTTTCACTTCCTCTTCTTCCAATGAATGAAGCGCTAACATAATAGAGTCAGGCAGCCAAGCTGTCAAGTCAGCCTTGGTGCTACTCTGCCTGACTTGCTCCTCAGTCTTTGCTGTACTTGCTACTTGCTACTCAATCTTTGCTACACTTTCAGTTTTCCTAGCTTTTCTGGACCTGGTTATCCTGTTGCTTCTTCCCACAGGCTACTCTGTCATGTGACTCCTCAGACTGCCCACCACTCAGGGCAGAGTTGTGTCAACTTTTTTGTACACTTTGCTCCCTGCACCGGAATCTCGAAAGGCTGTGAGGTTGGGCTCTTCTACAGGCGCTGTGCTCTAGAGAAGGAGCATAGCATTTAGAGTTGAACTTGTACTTGGGTTCCAGGTCCACCTGTTCTTGGGTTGCAGTGGTCTCTGAAAAAATGACATGGTGACACCCATTTTACCATGTTGTAAAATGTGCTTTGTAAATTGCTATAGACATGATACGTACTTAAGCCCAAAAGTCCACTTAACCTTAAAACAAACAAACCCTGCTGACCACATTGTAAATCAACTATACTTCAATTAAAAAATAATTTAAAAAAATTTTAAACCCTGCTTAAAATTCTAAGATGTATTGCAGATTACAAAAGTGAATTCTGTGTGTGTGTGTGTGTGTGTGTTGGATACAGTTGCATGTAGGGCAGAAGCAAAGAGAAAATTTCAAATGAATTTTCCTTGGCAGGTCCTGCTACTTTTGACTGCTCTTCATCTTTCTCTAAAGATCCTACACTCCACAACCACAGAAATCTGTAAAATACAGATGTCCTCTATCTGCAGGGGATTAGTTCTAGGGCTCCCTCAGATACCAAAATCCATCACAAGTCCTTAAGATGGCATAATATTTGCATATAATCCATGCACATCCTCCATATACTTTAAATCATCTCTAGGTTACTTCTAATACCTAATATAAATGTTATGTAAAATATAACATCTAGTTATATTATTTGTAAATACAAGGTAAACAATATGTAAATAGTTGCCAGTGCACATGGCAAATTCTAGTTTTGCTTTTGGGAACTTTTTGAAATTTTTTTTTTAACATTTTTAATCAAAAGTTAGTGGAGCCCATGGTTACAGATCGCTGTATTCCCTTCTATTGTTATTGCTACACTAAAATACTTTGTTTGTAAACAGTATATGCCTTTTTAAAATATGTTTTTAAAAGCCCGGGTGTCTTCTACCTTAATAGGCAGGAGACTGGAGGCTTCTACTCTAATGAGGCTGGAATGAAGGGCATTCTTCCCACACATCTGAGTATCTGAAGGTGGTACTGCTGCCACCAGCAGAGGGTGCAAGAGCAGAATGGGGAAATGATAATGAAGCTTTAGGTATTTATATTCACTGTCTACCTGAAACTGTATAGTAACCACAGAGTTAATGCGTAATACAAATGGTCTTTTTTTTTCAAATTTTTATTGTTTTCATAATAAAACAAAATATGAAACTCAGAACTGGATCACTTGGCCCTTTCTGTTCTCACTGTCTCCCAGCTCGAAATGCTTGCATCTCTTAATAGCCAGCATTCTCTTTGATCTGCAGTTGGACTCAATGCATAAGCCTCAGTACAATCTTCTTTGTAGTTTTAGTCTTTTTCCAGAAAATCGGCTTAGTCTGCCCACCGTAGCCACTCTGCTTCCTGTCATAACGCTGCTTTCCCTGGGCATAGAGAGAATCCTTGCCCTTCTTGTACTGTGTCACTTTCTGGGGCTGGTGCTTCCCACACTTCTTACAGAAAGTCCGGCGGGTTTTTGGAACGTTCACCTGAAGGTCCTACCGTGTTTGCAACAGCGATACCAGCACAGAAAGCCAAATGGTTTTCTTAAACTCATTGTACTTCAAATCCATTCTTAAAAATGAAACAACTTTAAACTGTTATGCAAAATGAAACCTTTTCTATATACTACATTTGATTTTATTTTTAACATTTATTTATTTATTTGGCTGTCCTCAGTCTTAGTTAATGGCATGTGGGATTTAGTTCCCTGACCAAGGATCAAACCTAGGTCCCCTGCATTGGGAGTGCAGAATCTTAGCCACTGGGCCACCAGAGAAGTCCTCTGTATACTACATTTTAATCATGAATAGCAAAGTCATGGAATCTTGAAGTTGGAAGGGACCTTAGAAATTATCTGAAATAACTTAAAACTCAGTAAGGAATTAATCATTGAAAATTCCTGCCTACTGCTTCAAGATTTCTGTTGGTGAGGAGCAGCCCATTCTAGTACAGTCATCTGTACTGTACCTTCCCACTGATTTTTATCCTTGGGCTTCCATCTGCCTTCCAGAGTTACACTGAGGTATTGTTCAAAGTATCTGAAAGCATTATCATGGTCCTTCTGAGCTTTTTCTTTACCATCTGAGCCACTATGTTATCTGTTAATGCTGATGAAAGAAGACAGACTAAAAAGTCTTCATAACAAATTATTTCATTTATGTGCTTTCTGGTAAAGACAAAACTATAGGGATGAAAAAATCAGTTGTTTCCTGGGGGTTGGGGGAAGAATTGATTACAAAGGAATGCTAGTAGATTGTTGTGATGGAGCTGTTATGTATCTTGATTGTGTTGGTGGTTACATGAGCATCAAAACTTATAGAATAGTACAATAAAAATGACAAACTTTACTGTATGTAAACTATATGCCAGTAAAAATATATCACATAGCTACAAAAAACATATAAAGTAATACTACTTTTTTTTATAAAAGTACATTATTTTTAAAAGTTAATTTTCTGTAAGGATTGTTTTAGTTATACCCAGTGCATTCTTATATGCAGCACTTTTTTAAATGGAGAGGGAAAAATTTTATTTTCCATGTTTTGAATTGTAATGTATTCAAGTATCCTAAGAAGCAAAATAATATTTAAAATATATATAAGTAATGATGTAATATAACAAAATATTACAATGACTAATTATAATATCAGTGGTGGTGGTTTAGTTGCTAAGTCATGTCTGACTCTTGCAACACCATGGAGTGTAGCCCCCCAGGCTCCTCTGTCCATGAGATTCTCTAGGCAAGAATACTGAAGTGGGTTGCCACTTCCTTCTCCAGGGGATCTTCCCGACCCAGGAATTGAACCCAGGCCTCCTGCATTGCAGGCAGATTCTTCCTCAACTGAGCTATAAGGGAAGCCCCATAATATTAGTAATTAATTGTTACTAATATTACATTGTTATATTACATTATAACTTAGTAATATTGCATTGTTAATGTAAAAGTAATATTACAAAGTAGTACAAAGTTAGATTGAGTAATCTAACAAAGTGATAGCAAGCAGTGTAACAAAGTAATCCAAAAAGGAGTATGCTCACCTTTCTTTCTTCTCTACGGTGTTCCTTTCTGTTCACTATATGTGTGTCTTGACATTGATTTTCTTGTGTACATACAAATGTTTGCTTTATTTCTTCTTCCTTTCTAACACAAAAGTTAACATGTTATAAACACTGTTCTATACTTTTTCACTTATATATATTCCATGTCAGTACTTAGAGATTGTGGGCTTCCCAGGTGGTTCAGTGGTAAATAATCCACCTGCCAATGGAGGAGCTGCAGGAGATGCGGGCTCGATTCTTGGGTCGGGAAGATGCCCTGAAGGAGGAAATTGCAGCCCACTCCAGCGTTCTTGCCTGGAGAATCCCATGGACAGAGGAGCCCGGTGGGTTACAGTCCAAAGAGTCACAAAGAGTCAGACACAACTGAGCACAAGCGCGAGCAGACCGGGCATTGAATATGGTTCTCTGTGTTACGTAGGAAGACCTTGTTGTCTGTCTGCTTCATGTATCGTTGTTTGTATTTGCCAATCCCAAACTCCTCATTTCTCTCATATCCCTCGTCCCCTTTGGTAACCGTAAGTTTGTTTTCTACATCTGTGAGTCTGTTTCTGTTTCATAAACAAGTTCATTTGTATCCTCTTTGAGATTCCACGTATAAATAATACCATATGGTATTTGTCTTTCTCTGACTTCACCTAGTGTGATAATCTCTAGGTCCATTCAGGTTGCTGTAGTTAGCATTATTTTATTCTTTTTTATGGCTGATAATTTTCCACATTTTTTTTTATTCATTCATCTTTTGGTGGACATTTAGTTTGCTTCCATGTCTTGGCTGTTGTAAATAGTGTTGTTATAAACACTGGGCTTCAAGTATCTTTTCAAATTAGAGTTTTTTCTGGGTGTATGCCAAGGAGTAGAGTTGCTGTATCATATTGTAACTCTAGTTTTAGCTTTGTAAGGAACCTCCATGCTGCTTTCTATAGTGGCTGTACCAATTTGCATTCCCACCACCAGTGTTGAGGATTCCCTTTACTCTACACCTCTTCAGCATTTGTTTTTAATGACCTGTTGAAGTGATACCTAATTTTAGTTTTGATTTGCAGTTCTCTAATAATTAGCAAAATTGAACATCTTTTCCTGTGCCTATTGGCCACCTGTGTGTTTTCATTAGAGAAATGTCTATTTAGGTCTGCCCATTTTTGGACTGCGTTTCCTTTTTTTGTTATTGGGTTGTGTGAGCAGTTTGTGTATTTTGGAAATTAAGCCCTTGTCAGTTGCATCATTTGCAAGTTTTTTTCCCAGTCTTGGGTTTGTCTTTGCATTTTGTTTACAGTTTCCTTTCTTTGCAAAAACTTGTAAGTTTAATTAGATCCCATCCGTTTGTTTTTGTTTTTATTGCTATTGCCTTAGGAGACAGACCTAAGGAAACATTGCTACAGTTAATGTCAGGGAATGTGTTGCCACTGTTCTCTTTTAGGAGCTTTATTGTGTCATGTCTTGGGCTTCCCTTGTGGCTCAGCTGGTAAAGAATCCACCTGCAATGTGGGAGACTTGAGTTCAGTCCCTGGGTTGGGAAGATCCCTGGGAGAAGGGAAAGGCTACCCACCCGCTCCAGTATTCTAGGCTGGAGAATTCCATAGATTACAGTCAATGGGGTTGCAGAGAGTTGGACATGACTAAGCAACTCTCACTTCACTTATATTTAAGTCTTTAAGCCGTTTTGATTTAGTTGATTTAGTGTATGATGTGAGGGAGTGTTCTAATCTCTTTGGTTTACATGCAGCTTTCCAGCTTTCTCAACACAATTTGCTGAAAAAACTGTCTTCCTCCATAATATATTTTATTCTTGCTTCCTTTGTCCAAGATTCAATGACCATAGGTGTATAGGTTTATTTCTGGGCTCTCTATTCTGTTCCATTGATTCATATATCTGTTTTTGTGCCAATACCATGTTGTTTTGATTATTGTCACTTTGTAATATTGCCTGAAGCCTGGGAGGGTTAAGCCTCCAGTTTTGATCTTTTCCCTCAGGATTGCTTTGGTAATTCTGGGTCTTTCGTGATTCCATTTAAATTTTAGGATTATTTGTTCTAGTTCTGTGAAAAATGTCATGTGTAATTTAAGAGAGGTAACGTTAGTTCTGTAGATTGCTTTGGGTAAGTATGGTTATTTTAACAATATTAATTCTTCCAATCCAAAAGCATGGGATTTCTTTTTATTTCTTTGAATCAGCCTCACTTTCTTTTATCATTGTCTTATAGTTCTCTACATGTAAGGCTTTAACCTCCTTGGTCAAAGTTTTTTTGTTTGTTTTTGATGTGATTTTAAAAGTTATGCTGTCAGTGTAAAGAAATGCAGGTCTCCTGCATTGCAGGCAGATCCTTTACCAACTGAGACACCAGGGAAGCCCAGTGTAAAGAAATGCAGCAGATTTCTGTATGGTAATTTTGTATCCTGTTACTTTACTGAGTTTGTTTATCTAGTAGTTTTTGTGTGGAGTCTTTAGGGTTTCATATAGAATCATGTCATCTGCCTTTAATGACAGTTTTATCTCTTCCCTTCTAATCTGGGTACCTTTTATATCCTTTTCTTGTCTGACTACTGTGGGTAGAACTTCCAATACTATGTTGAATAGAAGTGGTGAGACTGGGCATCGTTGTCTTATTACAGATTTTAGTGAGGGATGGCTTTTAGCTTTTCACTCTTGAGGAGTATTATGTTGGCTGTGGGCTTGTAATAAACAGTTTCTATTAAATTGAGATGTGTTCCCTTAACACCCACTTTGATAAGAGTTTTTGTCATGAATGGATATTGAATTTTATCAGATGCTTTTTCTGTGTATGTTGAAATGATCATGTGGTTTCGTCTTTTCTTTTGTTGATGTGGTATATCACATTGATTGATTTGCTTACATTGAACCATCCTTGTGACCTGGGGATAAATCCAACATGATAATCTCTTATGATCTTTTTCTTAGATTTGATTTGCTAATTTTTGTTGAGAATTTTTGTATCTGTATTCATCCAATATATCAGCCTGTAATTTTCTTTTTGGTATTGTCTGGTTTTGGTATCAAGGTGATGATGACTTAAGTTCTTCTTTATATGTTTGGTAGAATTCCCCAGTGAAGCCATCTCTGTGTTCTGAATTCTTAAATAAAATGTTATATAGCCTGTGTCAGTTCTTTCTTTTTATAGCTGAATAGTATTCCATTGTGTGGATATAGCACATTTATTTACCCCGGGACATTCTCCGTTAGCATTATCACACCTAGCAAAATCAGTAATCTTTTTTGCGTCACCTAATATCTTGATTGTCTTCAGTTTCTCCAAGATCCAGTCTGGGATGTACATTGCAGTTGTGTACATCCCTTAATCTTCTTTACTCCAGAGTCATTCCTTGTTTTATGGGATTGACTAGCTGCAGACACCATGCTAGTTATCACAGAATACCCCACCGCCTGGGTTTGTTGAGTGTTTCCTTGTGGAGTTCTTAGCTTTTTCTTCTGTCCTCTGTATTTCCTATAAAATGTGATTAGATTCCTGTTAAACATTTTGGCTAGGATGTACACCTTGTTATATCTCATTGGGAAACACATGATATGTGTTTCCTTATTTATAATGCTGAGATTGATGATTGAATGAGAGTGGTAGCAGTTTGATTCCTCCATTGTGAATTTTATGTTTTTTCAATCCTTACAAGTAAGAAATAATCTTTGTTGTATTACTTTGGTACCATACAATGTCTTATTCCCCATCAATCTTTTGTTTGATGATTAAAATACTTATTGATTGATAATCATTGCCTTAATCAGTAATTTCATGAAATATTGCAACATAATTTTCTTATTCTGTCATTCTACTTACATTCATAATTGTCATTTTTCTGTAAAGAAGAGCTTTTCCTTTTCACTTGAAGCTATCTGCCTCTCCTGAACTATAGATCACTCTTTTAAAGCAAAACAACAACAAATAATATATATGAAATAATATTATATATATAATACATATATTATATTGTATATATTGTATATGTATTGTGAATTGTATTATATATTGTATATATATTTTATATTATATATTTCAACATATGAAAATAATAGTGTGATCAGACTGGGGCCTGTGTTAAATTGAATTTTGAATTTTAGAGACAGCTTATGTCTAATATGATCAGTTTTTAAATTGAATTTTGAATTTTAGAGACAGCTTATGTCTAATGTGATCAGTTTTTAAATTAATGTTTTCATGTGACCTTGAAAAGAATATTCCTGTTCTTTTTAATTGAATGAAAAGTCCTAAGTAAATACTATTAGTAATGTTAATAATGTGATTTGAAACACTCATGTCCCTATTTTTTTCTGCTTGATCTATTAGTCATTGAGAGAGATTTGTTAAAAATCTCCTATTAGGATTATAGATTTTTCCATTTGTACTCACAATTTTCAGGATTTACTTTATATATTTTGAGCCTATGTTTCTATCTTTATGTAGCTTCATGATTGTTAAATTATCTTTTTGGATGGTTCCTTTTATTAGCAACAAAATTCCCTTGTCTCTTTTTGTAATTAATTTATTCAGTTTGAAACTTTATTTTTGGCTGTGCTTCGTTGCTTTGTGGGCTTTTCTCTAGTTGCAGGGTGCAGGCTTCTTGTGGGGGCTTTTCCTGTTGTAAAGCACGGGCTCCAGACTTGAGGGCTTCAGCCGTTGCAGTACATGGGCTCGGGAGTTAGGGCTCCCATGGTTTTGGAGCACAGACTCGGTAGCAGCTCACGGCCTTAGTTACCCTGTGGCCTGTGGGGTCTTCCCGGACCAGGGGTGGAACCCATGTCCCCTGCATTGGCAGGCAGATTCTTTACCACTGAGCCACCAGGGAAGCCTGCCTTGTCCCTTTTAAATGCTGCTCATTTAAACAACATGGTGTTAGTAAATAACCGCAGCAGATTTCTGATGGGTATTTTCCTGATTTTTAAAAAATTTCCCAGTTTTCAAATTTTTGTGTTGTTTTGTTTTAGGCATGTGTCTTGTAAGCTGTATATAGCAGAATTGTAAGCCAGTCTGAGAGTCTCTGTTTTTCAGTAGGTGAGTTTACATTTATATTTACTCTAATGATACATTTGAATTTAGTTTTGCCATCTTCTCTTGTGCTTTTCCATTTGCCATGCATTTTCTCTGCTTTTTTTCCCTCCTCTTCTTTCTTCTGTTGAACTGCTAGCTTGCTTTGTTTCTTTTATTTCTTAATCTGTGTGGAAATTTATATGTTCCGTATCTGTTCTTTCAGCAGTCACTCTGAAGGTTAACATGCATTAAGTGAAACTCTCTTTACAGCAACCATGTCATTTTTATATAGTATTTTGGATTCACGTTTTAACCACACCAAAAAGTACTTTCTGTGCTCTCTCTTTTACTCTGTGTATTTGTTAGTTTTCATTATCTTTCAATAATCTCTTCATTTACCTTTGTTTCTTGCATTCCTTTCCTTCCTCCTAGTTCATTTTTCTTCATACTAAAATACATTCCCTTGATACTTCTTTTAGCCAGAGTTTGTGCACTTTGTAAGTCCTGATCTGTTTCAGAATGTTGTTATTTCATCTTCATTTCACCTAAACCCTCCAACATTCACCTGTAAATTATGTACAATAAAACTAGTTGGCCCACAGTGTAGGGTTATTGGGGGTAACTAATAATATTTGTTGAAACTCTTTATAAAACTGTTTTGTGTGTATATATAATCCTGTTATTAGGAGAAGGCAATGGCACCCCACTCCAGTACTCTTGCCTAGAAAATCCCATGGACAGAGGAGCCTGCTAGGCTGCAGTCCATGCCGTTGCACTGAGTCGGACACAACTGAAGCGACTTAGCAGCAGCAGCAGCAGCAGGATAATGCTATTATTATTAGTTAATATACCTCCCGAAAGTGAAAGTGTTAGTCGCTCAGTTGTGTCTGATTCTTTGAGACCTCATGAACTATAGCCCACCAGGCTCCTCTGTCCACAGAATTTTCCAGGCAAAAATACTGGAGACGGTTGCCATTGTCTTCTCCAGGGGATCTCCCCAACTCAGGGATCAAACCCAAGTCTCCTGCATTGCAGGTGAATTCTTTACCATCTGAATTACCAGGGAAGCCCAATATATATCCTATTAGTCAAGTCAAGTCAAGTCACTCAGTCTTGTCTGACTCTTTCCGACCCCATGGACTGTAGCCTACCAGGCTCCTCTCATAGGATTTTCCAGGCAAGAGTATTGGAGTGGGTTGCCATTTCCTTAGAGTTATATTAGAATTACTGTGTTTTGAATGGATTTTAAAAAGCATCATTTACTGAATTGAGATCATATTTACTAAGATAAAAGAGAATAATATCTACTAGAAATACCATAAATTGAATTTGCTCACACCTTGAGAGAAGAACAGCTGGGATAAGATGAAATTAGGGGTCCTAATTGGCAACTTAGGGTTACTGTCATTCAGTAGAACTTTGAGACATGCAAGCATAAAGTCCATTTTTTTTTACTTTTTTTAATCTATTTACGAAGACAATGCACAAATAGTGTGGAAAATTCAAATGGTAAGAAAGAAATCTTTCCAGAAATCCCACAGAATTGAAACAGTTGACATACTGGAATACATCCTTCTAGAACACATCTTCCTCTGCATGTATAGCCATATGGATTTATAGAGACTTGTCTTTTCATCTTTCAAAAGGAATCATACTATATATGTAGTTTTGCTACTGCACTTTTTACTTAGTAATTATCAAGGGAATATAAATGAACATCATTGTATATAACATTGAATAAATGCATAGGGTCGAGAAAATCTCCTGGAGGAGGGCATGGCAACCCATGCCAGTATTCTTACCTGGAGAATCTCATGGACAGAGGAGCCTGGCAGGCTACAGTTCATAGGATCGCAAAGAGTTAGACACAACTGAAGCAACAGAGTATGCACATACTATTGTATAGATGTGTCCTAATTTTATTTAATCAATTCCCTATTGTGAGGCTTTAAAATTATTTTTATTTTATAAAGTATGCACAGTTCCCTCTAAATGTCTTTAAGATAAATTGCTTGCAGTGATATTAGTCAAAGAGCATGCACATTCACTTTTTTTATACATATTTAATTTTTCTCTCCAGAAAGTATCCATGAATGCCTCTTTTCCTCACACAAACTGAGCATTGCCATTTTTTCCAGTTTAAGTTTCCAGTTTGAGATTTGTATCAATATCTCTGCTTACTACCTTTTGAGTATCTTACTGAGTGAATTTGAATATCTTTTCTTGTTTTATTGATCTTTTCTAATTATTTTGAAAAATTTGCTTTTGGCCATTTATTCTCTTTTTGCATTTATCTATTGCTTATTAAGCTGTGTGGACCATTTTCTTATTTGGCTTATAAATTTTTTATTATAAATATCCTGGTTTTTTTTTAATCTTTCAGCTTTGTGCTTTTTATTGTTACTGTTTTTTGTTTTTTTGGTTTTCAACCTTGTTCAAGAATTTTTTTTATTATTTGATGAAAATTTCCTTTATGAATTCTGAGTTGCTTCCTTACATGGGATAATTGAAAGTTCTTCCCCACTTCAAAATTACTAGAATGTTCACTCATATTTTCTTTTAATACTCTTACCAGTTTATTTTTCTCCCATTTAGAATCTTTAACCCATTTGGAGTGTTTTTGGTATAAGGAGTGATATGTCACTCCTTATACAAGATATCTTGTATCTTGTATACTCCTTATCTTGTATATCTTAGAGTGATATATCACTCCCTATACCAAAAACCTTCCAAATGGGTTATATTTCATATGACATAGTACCTTCCTGTTTTTCACATCCTGTTCTGCTTTTTAAACTTGACTGATAAAAATCAAGGTACATTCAGCATCCTGAATTGTGGCAAGAAGTGAGATATGCTGTATAGTTTTCAGTTTACTAATGGGCCTTGGGTATTTGTGAGCAGAATCATTGGTTCAATGAGGGAGAGAGTGGGTTGGGAAGAAGTTGACAGTCCCATGTCTGGGTTACCTTCTATGTACGTGTGGAAAAAGAATTAGAGAGGATATAAGCAAAATGTCTTTTAGAAGTTTTGTGTTTCACTTCTTTTAGTGACCCTGAGTTCTTAATCAGGGGAAGTGAAACTGTGGTAGGATGACATAAGACACCAGCTGACGTCAGGACTTAGAGGGTTTGTATCTTGAATACCAAGTTCCTTTCATGATGAATCCATGAACTTTATGAATTCTGTGAACTGGTAGGGTTTTCTTTAACTTTTTTTTCAGCTCATGTTTCACTTTAGAAAGAAATTGGAATAGGGAAGGGGGTTCCCTTTCTCTCTCTGACCTCTGATCCCCTGACCCATAAGTAAATGCTTGTTAAGCTCCTTGTATATCTTACAGAAATTGCAAGCATTATTTTGACTGCTACTTGCTATCAAATGCTCAGTTGGTGAAATTGAAGGTCTTTCACTCAAGAGAAAAATCAAGAAAGAAGGTAAGAAATAGAAATCTGTTTATGGCTTTGAAACACACATTTCTTCAAGTTAAGAAGAATTCATCAAGATTATTTCTTTAGGCCAACCCCTTTCAACAATAAAAGTCAATTTAATGAACATAAACAGGAAGAAACAGATGCCAAGGGTGGAATATGGCCCATGATGACAGCCTCTGGTTGTTGTGTACCTGACACTGACCAGATGCTTTGCACACACTGTCACTGATTCACACCGTATTGACATCTTCAGTGCAGAGATGAAGAAACTGGGGCTTCCAGAGAGAAATAACACGCCCGAGCTTGCCCTGGTTGGTGAAGAACAGAGCTGGGTTTGGACTCTGGTCTTCACCTTTGGAGCCACCTGTGTTGTGGGTAACCTGAAGTCTGTTCCAGCCAGTCCTGAAAGACCTTCCCCCCACTTTTGGAATAGACCATTCCTTTTCTTTTTTCTGCTACTATATTTTCTTCCTAGGCCCATAGCAATAGATGTAATAACACAGACACAATTTCACATTTGTGAACTATGGGAGTGCATATAGGATAACTTTTACAGTAATATTTGCTGTTTTGAATTCTTTCCATTATTGAAGAGTAGCTGAGCCTCCATTGCTGTATGTGCATTACTCAGGGTCCTTCTGTTGTCTGTAATTTGTTACGTAATATCTGTAATGTGTTGATTCATTTGAATGAGATGTAAAACTGCCATTTGATAACTGTTGTAATTAATGTACAGGCATCAGTGGCTAAGATTAGATGGGGCTTGCCCCCTAGGGTTATGCTGTGTCTAGTGGGCAGGTGAAGGAAAAGAGCAAGAAGATATTAATTTCTCCCATAATTCTCATTCAAGGTCTGCTCTGTTTCAGGCTTCTCTGGGAACTGGCTGGGTAAAACTCTTAACGGGGAGAAGGAAGGATGGGGGTAGGATGGGCAGACCTATATTTTATCCTTATACAAATAGAAATGGCATATCAAACAAGTCATTGTCCATTGCACTTCTGCTGTAGGTCTGTCCCTGTGTACTCTGTTGTTATTCAGTCATTAAGTCATGTCTGACTCTTTGCTTGTGGACTGCAGCACACCAGACTCCTCTCTCTTCCTTCACTATCTTCCAGTGTTTGCTCAAACTCATGTCCATTGAGTCGGTGATGCTATCTAACCATCTCATCCTCTGCCACCCTCTTTTCCTTTTGCCTTCAATCTTTCCCAGCATCAGGGTCTTTTCTAATGAGTCAGCTCTTCGCATCAGGTGGCCGAAGTATTAGAGTTTCAGCTTCAGCATCAGTCCTTCCACTGAATATTCAGGGTTAATTTCCTTTGAGATTGACTGGCTTGATCTCCTTTCAGTCCAGGGAACTCTGAAGAGTCTTCTCTAGCCCCCACAATTTGAAAGCATCAATTCTTCAGCACTCAGCCTTTTTTATGGGCCAACTCTCATATCCATACATGATATGATATGGAAAAGCCATATCTTTGACTAGACAGACCTTTGTCGGCAAAGTAGTGTCTCTACTTTTTAATATGGTGTCTAGGTTTGTTATAGTTTTCTCTCCAAGGAGCAAGCGTTTTTTAATTTCATGGCTTCAGTCACCATCCACAGTGATTTTGAAGCCCAAGAAAATAAAATCTGTCACTGCTTCTGCTTTTTGCCCTTCTATTTACTGTGAAGTGATGCGACTGGATGTCACGATCTTAGTTTTTTTCATGTTGAGTTTTAAGCAACTATTTTGACGCTTGTCAAAAGAAAAACATTCTTTGCCAATAAGGTCATAGGATTTAAGTGGAAAGGCAAGGCACATACACAAACATGAAACCAAACTAAAGAGTTTGCCGAAGCATTCCACTATACTATGTGACTTAAAATATAAAAAACATTAGAGATAGGAAAGATTATTGTTGCCAGAAGTAGGGGCAGCTAAGATATGGCCAGATGGAAAGGAGGAGTCTTGAGATCCTGTCGTTTTTATATAAATTAGGAGACTGAAGAGGGGCTTCCCTGATAGCTCAGTTGATAAAGAATCCAGCTGCAATGCAGGAGATTCTGGGTCGGGAAGATCCTCTGGAGAAGGGATAGGCTACCACTCCAGTATTCTTGGGCTTCCCTTGTGGCTTAGCTGGTAAAGAATACGCCTGCAATGCTGGAGACCTGGGTTCAATCCCTGGGTTGGGAAGATGCCCTAGAGAAGGGAAAGGCTGCCCACTCCAATATTCTGGCCTGGAGAATTCCATGGGGTCGCAAAGTGTCAGACACGACGGAGCGACTTGCGCTTACACTTTCAAGAGACAGATGAACTGTGTGTCCAGAGACCTAAGATAAACCCCAGGGTAGAACCTTTCATAAACCAGTCTTGTAAAGTAAAGACACTAATGTATGCCCTCCATGGCAAATTCTGGGTTCCCAGGAGCCCTTTCCTCAGATAGTTGTAGGTGAAAGGTCATCATCAAGAAGCCTCCTCAGCCGGCCCTTTGTGCTAGTTGATCCGTCTTACTCTGAGGTCCCTTGGCACTTGGCGTAAACAGTTTGTACTGCATTGTTGTGACATGTTTATGTGTTGTCTTGGGATCTGTTCTCCCATTCCTTCTTCTTTGGCCTCCTTAGTGCCTGGTGCAGTCTGTGGATATAGAAGGTCTAATAATGCTTAGTGGATGAATGCCTTTGGACTGAGGCCCATGATCTTGGCACCAGGAAAGCCCTGTGGCATCCCAAATTGTAAACCAACTTCATCCTTGAGATCCAAAACAGAGCTGAGCTTGAGACTGGGAATGCCCCATGTCTCCTAGCTCTGTTTTCTTGTCTCAGATGGAATTTCTGTGTTAAAGTAAGAGTTCTAGGAGATTCCATCCCATCCTATGCAGGATTTCTGAACAGATTAGAATGGGAAACACATGAAAACTCATACTAGAGACACACCTTTAATTAAAGCATTTGCTGTCCAGACTGATCATTGAGTTCAGCAAGTGAGTTAGAAAGGGGTCTGGGGTGGTATTTGACGCAAGAAAAAGCTATTTCATAGTCTTGTGCATTTAAAAACTCCAGAGATGGTTATTCTGTTTATGTTTAGAAGACTCGCCTTTCAGGGGAAGTATCTCCACCTTTGTCTCATCCCATATCAAGCACGTCAACAAGAATAATTGTAGCCCTTTCTTACTCTAGATTTGCTAGAATCACGTCAAATCCCACAGCTGAGAAAGACCCTTGGTCTGTTTGGACATGTCACTGATCATATCTCTCCACATTAATGGTTTTGTTGCTGATAATATTTCTTTGCAGTAATGATTTTATCCTGGATATCCAGAGGGACAGAAAGAGATGAATAATCGGGGAGTGGAGTTACAGAATAAATCTACAGTAAAAATAAAACAAATTGCTTCTCTACTATTATGAAAAAGAAGTAAAGAATTATTTCAACAGTTATTTATGTCAAGCAGGAAGTATTAATTTTCCCCAAGTAATTAAGAATATGGTTTTAACATTGGTCTTGATATAAAATGCTGAAATATACTTTTGATTGTGGGTATCCATTTGCTTATAGTTAAATGAAGTTAAGTGGACTCAGGTCAGGGTATTTGGTTTTGCTTTGATGCATTTGTTTTCCCAATTCTTTTTCTTTTAAGGAGGTGATCAGGTATCATTTGGAAATGTGTTTCGGGTGATGGCATACTAAGCATGTCTTTGATAAATCTTCCAGAACCCGAGGCTTGCATGCTTCTGAGCTGCTGTGAATGGCCCCAGCACTCCTGACCACCCTCCCGGCTAGGATGTCACTCAGATCCCTGAAGTGGAGCCTCCTGCTGCTGTCGCTGCTGAGTTTCCTGGTGATGTGGTACCTCAGTCTGCCGCACTACAGTGTGATAGAACGCGTGAACTGGGTGTACTTCTATGAGTACGAGCCCCTTTACAGACAAAACTTCCGCTTCACACTTCGAGAGCATTCAAATTGCTCTCGTCAAAACCCATTTCTTGTCATCCTGGTGACCTCACACCCCGCAGATGTGAAAGCCAGGCAGGCAATTCGAGTTACTTGGGGTGAAAAGAAGTCTTGGTGGGGATATGAGGTTCTTACGTTTTTCTTACTAGGCCAACAGGCTGAAAAGGAAGACAAAGTGTTAGCATTATCCTTAGAGGATGAACACCTCCTTTATGGGGACATAATACGACAAGATTTTTTAGACACATACAACAACCTGACCTTGAAAACCATTATGGCATTTAGGTGGGTAACTGAGTTTTGCCCCAATGCCAGGTATATCATGAAGACAGACACTGATGTTTTTGTCAACACTGGCAATTTAGTGAAGTATCTGTTAAATTTAAACCATTCAGAGAAGTTTTTCACAGGTTATCCTCTAATTGATAACTATTCCTATAGAGGATTTTACCAAAAAACCCATATTTCATACCAGGAATATCCCTTCAAGGTGTTCCCGCCTTACTGCAGTGGGTTGGGTTATATAATGTCCAGAGATTTGGTGCCAAGAATCTATGAAATGATGAGTCACGTAAAACCCATCAAGTTTGAAGATGTTTATGTTGGGATCTGCTTGAATTTATTAAAAGTGGACATTCATATTCCAGAAGACACCAACCTTTTCTTTTTATATAGGATCCATTTGGATGTCTGTCAGCTCAGACGTGTGATTGCAGCCCATGGCTTTTCTTCCAAGGAAATCATCACATTTTGGCAGGTTATGCTAAGGAACACCACATGTCATTATTAATTTGACATTCTACCCAAAGCCTAGAGAAGAGAGGGATACTTTGTGGAAAGTGTTAACGTTCGACTGTGAAATAGCCAATGAAAAACCCATGAGAAGGTCACTGTGTGGCCTATACAAAGCAGAAACTCATGTAGAGCCTGGAGACTGGAGACTGGAGGGTTTCCCTTAACCTGTGGTTTATTATGACAACAATCAAGGCAAGCCTTTTAAATGTGATATTCAGAGGAATTAAACATCTTATAAAGGAATGGGAGAGGTTTTTTTTAAATAAAACTAATAGGACCAAACAGTTTGAACATGTCATTGTATAGACTAGAGCTTCTTAAATGGTTTCATTGAATTATAAGCTCATTTATCCATAACAACAAAACAGTGTGGAGTATTATTCACTGAGGCATCTAGTCAGTTCAGGGTTTTGTGTATCTTACATGGATTACTAGTTTTTTTAAATATACTGTTCTGTGTAAAAGAAACTGAAGTTATTTCTGAACAAAGGTTAATCTGTTTTTGGTCATTTGGAAGATATCTGAAGATGTTTCAGTATTAAAAAGTTATTATTATTTAATAATACTTAAAGTTTTACACTTTATGGATGTTTGAATGTTTTGGTTGTTTCAATACTGCTTAAACAGAATAAACTTTTTTTCCAGTTACTTCAGTGATGAATTTATGATGAAAAGCTCCATTAATGTGTAGTCATTATTGTATATCAATAATCTCTTGGACTTTGATAAATATTTCATCATGGTAACATAGAGAAGAATTAAAGCAAGAAGATCAAAATTATTGTCATGTTTTTAGAAACATAATCCCTGGTGTTTTTAGATGTCTCTTCATTTATCTCATTTTTCTGCCTGGAAATTTGGAGTAATATAGAATGCCAGGTAGCATGTTTCCTTTTAGAAAGGACTCTGAAACCAAAAAAGAAAGAACGAACGTGATGATCAGAATATCATGAAAAGGATTATCGTATTTCAGTGCTTGAGTTGGAAAGAGAAGACTAATATTTGAGTTGCAATTAACTGCTCCATGTTTTTTTCATTAACAGTCAGTTTGAGAATAAAAAAGAACAAAGAAAAAAAAAAACACTGTTGCTGTTGTTACTAGTTTCACATCAAGAAGAAAGCCCTACTATGTGGTCTAAAATAAAGTCTCATTTCCATATTGTAGAGAGATGCATTGTTTCATAGGAATGGTGACATAGGTCACCTTTGACCTATTAGTTGGTCCAAGAAGAGCACTTCTTGCCCCTATATTCTTGGGGCTGTGCAGTTTCCCATTATGCCTGATATGGGACAAGTGACTCTTTCTCTGGATTACATGATGGCAAAAGATCAAATCTGTTGGGAGAAAATATGAACTTGAAAGTATATAGTCAGCTCTTAGAACACTCATACATTTGTAATTTTCCGATAAAAAAGCTTAATTTGAATTAGAAGTGTTATAATGTGTGATTCCTTATAGCAAGGAATTTCCATTACCCTCATCTCAGACCTGATCCAATCACAATAAAATGATAAAATAAATTAAATATTCTGTGGACTCAATCCATGTCCTTGCTAATTCCCACCCATCCGGGAGTCACCTTCACTGAGACACAGGTGGTGGTTATATTTGTGGTAGGATTAGATTTTAATGAATTTGCATTGTTTGTATTTGTATTTTGGAAGCTAACTCAGAAGTTTTAAAGAGAACTTGTGAAATAAAATATAGTGTCCCTTCACTTTTAAGACTAAAGAAAGAAGTAAAATGTGAATAATTGCCAAGTTTTAGATTGTTCCTTTTCAACTGCAGATTGGTGCTTAAGAGATCTCTAAAGAATTAAATGATTATGAAAAACATTAAAAGGTCGGGTCATTTTATTTTTTGTTTTTAACTTCATGTTTGTTTCCAAGTAGTATTCATCGGCTGTATTATTAAAATCTTGGCCTCTGATGTTTAACCACATCAGCAGCACATTTTATTGTAGCCGATAACGAAGTTCAATACTGGAGCCTAACCTCAGGCTGTGTCTCTTCTGCCATCCAGAGCCCTGCCATCCCCGTGGTCTTACATACTCTCTGTGTCACTCATTTACTTTGTTTGCCCCGTAAGCATTGAGTCTGGCACCCAAGCATGTTAGCTCCTGCCAGATTATGCTGCAAGAACAGATCCCAGAAGTCGTTAACAACCGTGTGGTCCTTTCATCCATACCGCCCGCCGCTGGTTACCTTGGCATGGCGCCCTGGTTACTGTGTATGTCTTCTCACCTCAGGGTCCAGTTGGAGGACAGCTCTTGTCTGGAACATGTCATCCTCATCAAGGGAAGGGGAAAAGAGCTGGTGGAAACGCTGGCATCTGTATCCACTGACCAAAGCAAATCTCATGCCAAGGCCAGTGTCACTGGCGGCTGGAGATGGGGGGATTTGGTCTCTCTGGAAGTAGTACAAGTCATGTGTTGGCAACCAGGAGTATTTTGTTATTTAACAGGATGGGGAAAGGATAGTTGGGTCCAGTAATTTGCTTCCCTGGTGGCTCAGACGATAAAGAGTCTGCCTACAATGCAGAATACCTGGGTTCAATCCCTGGGTGGGGAGGATCCCTAGGAGAAGGGCATGGCAACCCACTCCAGTATTCTTGCCTGAAGAATCCCATGGACAGAGGAGCCTGGTGGGCTACAGTCCATGGGGTCGAAAAGAGTATGACATGACTGAGCTACTAAGCATAGCACAATCTGCCACACCTCGTGTGTGAAAACGAGAAGGGGCTCAGGAATCTGGAATCTGAGGCCAGCCCCAGTGGACCAGAGGTTTTCTGGCTCACTTGAAGAGGGTGCTTTGAGCCCTTCCCTAAGAGGGCTGCCCTTTCACCCTCCTTAATCTCCCCCCAGCTCTTGCTTAAGTGATCTTGGCATTATCATGTTCCAGATGAACATATTATCAACTTGCCAGATGAAGAGCAGCCAGAGTTGAGCTATTTATAACAGTAGTTGTGACTGTGAGGTTGGGGATAAAGCTCTCTTCTCTTGGGGTCTGGTAGGCAGTTATTTCAGGATATGGAGTGGGAGAGAGAGGCATTGGATGGGGGCCAGCTTTGAGGCTGGAAGGGTGAATGTAAGAAATGTAGCATAACCCATTTTTGGGGTTCTTTATCCACTGGGAATTCATCTTTATATTAAGCCATCTCCTCTGGATTTTGTGTAAGCCATTAGAACCCTCTCACATTCTCTATCAGTTCCCATGTGTAGTTAATACAGGACAGATCCTTTAAGGAGTCAAAACAGGTGGCCTGTGGTGATGGAGGTGTTGGTAGGAGACAGAAGCAAGTGTGGGAATATGGGCCCTGAGAGGCAAGAGGCAGTTTGAGTGGGCAGTCCCTTAGCAGCCCCTGTGCCCATGGAAAGAGGCAACTCATGGGTCTTATAAAGTCAAAGGAGGGCCCAAGAAGAATGGGTACCATCGCTCTGTATTTAAGGTAAATGACAGGCATAGAACTTCACTCGGATAGTCTAACCTTTTTTCCATATTTGCAAGCCCTTACCCCTCCTTTAGGTTTTCAATGAATAATTTCTAAAATGTCTTGTCAACTTAGCCCTTTTCACACTTTCCAATCACCCTTTTAGTCCATGTGGGAGGAAGGGTAGAAGTCAGTGTTGCTTACATTTTACCCTTAAAAGACCCCCTACACAACATTTTTCCAGATTAAAAAATCAAGGGTCCCTCATTCTGAACAACAAGGATGGATTACCTTTATAACATGAATGTTTTAACAGTATATTAGCAAATTTGTTTTTGTGTTGTGCTTAGTTGCTCAGCTGTGTCTGACTCTTTGCCGCCCAATGTAGCAAAGGCTAAGTAGCCTGCCAGCCTCCTCTGTCCATGGGATTCTCCAGGCAAGAATATTGGAGTGGGTTGCATGCCCTCCTCCAGGGGATCTTCCCAACCCAGGGAATTAAACCCACATTGCAGGTGGATTCTTTACCATCTGAGCCACCAGAGAAGACCATTAACAAATTTAGGTAAAGGCAAAAAAGCAGGGTCAGAAAATGTCATGGGGAAAAGCTGGTGGGGTTCAAGGTCAAAGGCTGGTCTCGGTGCTGAGCTGCTGGGCCCTTCTGTCCTGCCCCCTTTTCCCCCACAGCTGAGGCCTGTGAATAAATCCGAGGCAGTAGGCTCCCAGGTGAAGCCAAGCAACTCTGACTAGGACTTGACTGCATTTGTCTTTTAGTCAAAATTGCTTCTCCCGAGTCAAGAGTTACTGAAGCTCAGGTTCTCTGTTCGAAGAGTTCAGTGAGAGACAAACTGATAGGGAAGAAACGGATTTATTAAGAGAGATACACAGTCCACAGACAGTGTGCTCCATCTCAAGGCCCCAGGATCTGGGATGTCTTGAAAAGTGAGAGCGGCCCTGGGAGAAACATACTGCAAAGACAGAACTCAGACTCTCAAAAGGTAAGAGCACCCCTGGAGGCTAGTTTTTGCGGGCTGTGTCATTTCATATGCAAACTACAGTAGGAGGATTATTTCAACCCTTTGGGAAAGAAGCAGAGATTTTCAGGATTTGGGCCACTGCCCTCTTTTTGACCTTTTATGGTTGGCCTCAGAGATGTTATGGTGTTGGTGGTGTGTTATTTAGCTTGTGCTAATGTATTACAGTGAGTACATAATGAGGCTCAGGGTCTGTGGGGAGGTGAACCTTCCGCCATCTTGGGCCTAGTCAATTTTAGTCAGTTTATGCCATTTTTTCAAGGGCTGTGTAATTCTTTTAAATGTTGTGCCCTGCCTGCTTCTCTCCTGTTTCACAGGGGCTGTCTACTGGGTTCCTGTGGGCTGTTCCAGCCTCATTAAAAAAAAAAAGGAGAATGCCTCCTTCTCCTTCATCAGTGGTTCCATCTACACTGCTGGGATCTGCAGCTTCCATGCTGATCCCTGAGGCTAAAGGCCAAGGCATCAAGCTGAAGCGGCAAGCCTGGCTGACATTCTTCTAGACTCTAGGGCTGTGTCATAACCACACCTTGGGATGTAGTGGGTCCAGGGGTCACTTCCTCACAGCTGAGGGGAACCTGACTAGGGACATGGGAACAGTTTACCTGACCGGAGTGGGTTGTGCTCATGGTGAGTAGGAAGCTGTAAGAACATAAACATTCCTCTGGGGTAGAGAGGAAACAGCTGGTTCATGACTTGGGAGCTCTGGGGCTCCAGTGTGGATTGTGCTGGGGGCCAGCACCCAGGCTGCAAGCAGCCCACGGGAATGCAGTGGGCATGCCTCTCTGGTGCTGGTCTACCAGGTAGGGCAGTGGGTCTGTGAGGGCAGGGGGGCAGGAGGCCAGGGAGGGAGCCCTGAGGAGTCTTGACGCATCTCCCTGTGAAGCCGGCTCTTCTCATCTGGGAGAAGAGATGTCAGGGCCTCATCTGTTTGCCTTTGATGGTTTACTCTCTGTGCCATCCGAGGAGGTTTGCTTTATGAACTTGGCACAAAGTAGTTTCAGGGTTTGATGATAATACCATTCACTCTGCCCTCTTCATAAATGAGAAGCCAGAATAGCTCTAGGTTTTGGTAAATTCACAATAAAATGACCAGTGCTCTGGACCCAGGTCTTGCCATTCTTCTGTGCCCCGGGACTGCTGTGATTTCTTTTTTTTCAAATGGAATGAAATGTCTCAAGGTTTCAGGAAAAGAACTCTTGAGAAACCATAAGGATTAATTTGGTGTTCAAAAGGTCAGGTGATAATCAAACCTGTCTCTTACTTAGGTCAATGACTATGAGGAGGAGGAAAGTAACAACCTCACTTTTATTATTGAATCTCTTTTTATATGAATCTTTAAAAATTTCTGCACATTTTGTTTCTCTTTCCTTTAGTGAACCTTAACATAAAAATGAAGTAAAATTTTAAAAAGTATTATATATATAGAAATTAAATTTTTTGTTTCTCAGCCTTAAATTTAAAAGCAAATGGACAGGCAGTTATTATTTTGTCTATTGAACAACCTCCTGGAGAATTTCTACTTCTGAGAAATGTCTTCTCCACTAACTCCATCTGCATGGTCAGTACCGTGTGCCTCCAGCCATGAGGATTCCCCTAGTCCTAAGATCCCGGCTCCCTGGAGACAGCCCAATGGTCAACTTGACATTACTGGGCACTTGCAGTTCCTCTCAAAGAATTTAGAATTAATGCTAAGCAATCTAAGTCTGAGCATTGTCTTCAGCTAAGGAGATATAAATCTGGGAAATTTTGATATTTGTTGTTCAGTCACATCAGCTCTTTGTGACCCCATGGACTGCAGCATGCCAGGCTTCCCTGTCCTTCACCATCTCTCAGAGTTTTCTCAAACTCATGTCCACTGAGTTGATGATGCCATTCAACCATCTCATCCTCCGTTGTTGCCTTCTCCTCTTGCCTTCAATCTTTCTCAGCCTCAGGGTCTTTTCTAATGAGTCAGTTCTTTGCATCAGGTGGCCAGAGTATTGGAGCTTCAACTACAGCATCAGTCCTTCCAATGAATATTCAGGGTTGATTTCCTTTAGGGTTCATTGGTTTGATCTCCTTGTTGTCCAAGGGACTCTCCAGGGTCTTCTCCAGCACGACAATTTGAAAGCATCAGTTCTTCAACACTTAGCCTTCTTTATGGTCCAACTCTCCCATCCATACATGACTACTGGAAAAACCATGGCTTTGACTATTCGGACCTTTGTTGGCAAAGTAACGTCTCTATTTTTTAATATGCTGTCTAGGTTGGTCATAGCTTTTCTTCCAAGGAGGAAGCGTCTTTTTAATTTCATGGCTGCAGTCACCATCTGCAGTGATTGTGGAGCCCAAGAAAATAAAGCTATTAAAAAAATAATATATTTCATTTTTTAGAGCAGTCTTAGTTTCACAGAAAAACTGAAAAGAAAGTATAGACATGTCCATATACTCTCTGCCCCACAAACACACACTCTCTCCCACCGGGAACATTCCCCACCAGAACAGTCCATGTATTACACTGTCTGTCATCACAGTGACACATCATTATCACACAAAGCCCACAGTTTACACTGAACTCTTAGTGGATTGTCAGTGCGGCTAGGACTGTAATCCCTGGGGAAAGCTCCAGAGCTGAGGTCTTCAGCTCGTGGAAGGGCAGTAGTTTATAGAAAAAGAGAAAGGGCCCACATTCAGATAAGCCCTTTGCCAGGGCCTGTCCCCTTTCCGTGGCTGACCTAGGGCGGGGCTGGTGGACCCGCGGCTCTGAGGGCTTCACTTCCACCAGAACTCACAGGAGGAAGCAAGGCTTCCTATGGATGTCAACCCCAGGCTGGCGTCTGTACCAGGTGGGCAGGAGGGCAAAAGGGTAAATTTGACATTTGGGGGTCAACAGCTTTGAGGGTGTGGTTTCAAACTGCAGATGAAGCCAGCACTGCCCACTCCCCACCCCAACCCCCGCCCCCCACCTCGCACACCAGTCTTCCACCCTGTTCTTTGTTTATCAGGTACCCTAGGCCCATGTTGGCCCACCTGCCTTCATCTCAGCCCTGTACCTGGAGTGTACTTTGCCTTTTCTGGGTCTCTATTTCCTCACCTATAAAGAGGAAATAATATTATATATTCTTATATTAATAATTCTCATTCTCTTCAGAGTCAGATGATGACTTAAAGATGCTGGGGCCATCAACCTGGAGAAGAGAAAGCCTTGTGGCAGAGAAAACAGTCAGAGTGACTCTGGAAAGCAGGACCAAGACAGTGGCGGGTAGTAGCAGGGAGAGAGATTTTAGTGCAGGATCAGAGAAAACCAGAGACAGAGAAGGCTGCTTCAGGAGACAGTGAACTCCCAATCTTAAAGGAAGTAAAAGAAGCTGGAGAGTCCTTTGGTAAGGACGCTGGAAGTGGAGAATAAACAGGGTCTGGACTTGAGAAGTCTAGCTCTGAGAGAAATGCGAGTGTCCTCTTTGGAGTCGCACAGACCTGAGTTCAGATCTTAGTGCTACCTCTTACTAGCGAGGTTACCTTCTCTCTGAGCCTCATTTGCCTTAATGTGGCAGGGAGGTAATAAGTGTGTCTGGCTTGTAGTACTTTTGCAAGAATTCGTTGAAGTAGGAGATGGGAAGGACCCCACAGGAAGTAGGTACTCAGTACCTGGGAAATTTCATTAAATCACCATTTGGTTCTAAAGAATGGTTGTAAACAGTGGAGGGCTAAATGGAGAAGACGTTGCTGCTGCCCCCAGGGTCAGAGTCTAGAAAGATTGCCAGCAGGAAGACAGAGATTGGAAGCAAGTAGTGTGTTCTTTGCAGAGGAATGAGGGGAAAATGAATGGGCGATATGTACATTGATTTTTTTTTTCCTGAACTCTAATTCTGTTCCACAGCTCTGTAAATCTGCCTTTCCATCACTGCCATACTATCTTGATTTCTCTGGCCTTATAATGAGTTTATTATTTTTTTTAATTAAATGCTTTTTTTGCTGTGCTGTGTCTTCGTTGCTGTTTTCTCTAGTTGCAGTGAGCAAGGGTTATGCTCTAGCTGTGGTGCTTGGGTTTCTCACTGTGGTGGCTTCTCTTGTGGAATTGGAGCACAGGCTCCAGGGCACAGTGGCTTCAGTAGCTGCCGTGCATGGGCTCAGTAGTTGCAGCTCACTGAGGCTTAGTTGCCCCTTCAGTTCAGTTCAGTCGCTCAGCCATGTCCAACTCTTTACAACCCCATGGAGCAGCACGCCAGGCTTCCCTGTCCATCACCAACTCCTGCAGCTTGCTCAAACTCATGTCCATCGAGTCAGTGATGCCATCCAACCATCTCATCCTCTGTCATCCCCTACTCCTCTTGCCTTCAATCTCTCCCAGCATCAAGGTCTTTTCCAATGAGTCAATTCTTCAGATCAGGTGGCTAAAGTATTGGAGTTTCAGCTTCAGCATCAGTCCTTCCAATGAATATTCAGGACTGATTTACTTGAGGGTTGACTGGTTTGATCTCCTTGCTGTCCAAGGGACTCTCAATAGTCTTCAACAGTTCAAAAGCATCAATTCTTTGGTGCTCAGCTTTCCTTATAGTCCAACTCTCACATCCATACATGACTAGTGGAAAAGCCATAGCTTTGACTAGACGAACTTTTGTTAGCAAGGTAATATCTCTGCTTTTTAATGTGCTGTCTAGGTTGCTCATAGCGTTTCTCCCAAGGAGCAAGCGTCTTTTAATTTCATGGCTGCAGTCACCATCTGCAGTGATTTTGGAGCCCCCAAAATAGTCTCTCACTGTTTCCTTTGTTTCCCCATCTGTTTGCCATGAAATGATGGAACCAGTTGCCATGATCTGGTTGCCCCTTGGTATTTTTTATGCTCTTGCTCTTCCTGGACCAGGGTTTGAACTTGTGTCTCTTGCTTTGGTAGGCAGATTCTTAACCACTGGACCACCAGGGAAGTCCACTAGGTCTTAAAATCTGATAATATAAGTCCTCCAACTTTATTCTTTCACAGTGTTGTTTTTGGCTATTATATGACCTTTGAATTTTCATGAAAAGTTTGGAATCAACTTTTCAGTTTCTATGAAAAAGTTTTTCAGGCTTTTGATTAGAATTGTATTAAATATAAAAAATGGGAGGAAAGGATATTTGCGTAGTACCGAGTCCACCAGTTTATGAATGTGGTCTCTCTCCATTTATTCAGATTTCCTTTCATTTCTCTCAGCAATATTCTGAAGTTGGTAAAAAGGTAGCAATCTTGCCTATATTTCATTAGATTTATTCCTGATATTTTATATATTTTGATGCTATTGTCAATGAAAGTTGTTATAGTGGTACAATTAACATACAATAAAATGTACAGAACTTTAAGGACTCGGTTCAATAACTTTAGACAGTTTTATATGTCTGTACAGCCATCACCTAAAACAAGATATAGAACAACTTACATCATACCAGAAAGGTTTCTAATGCCACTCTCTAATCCCTACCCCTACTCCACCCCCACTACAGAGCAACCACTTCCTGGTCTCTATCACTATAGATTTAGTCTTGCCTATTTGGGATTTCATATAAATGTATTCATGCAGTATGTATATTTGAAGTCTTGCTTCTTTGATTAAACATAATGTGCTTGACATTAATCCATGTTTCGTGTGTCAGAAATTTCTTTTAATTGAGTATTATTCCTTTACATGAGTGAATGGAAATTTGGCTATCCATTTGGGTTGTTTCTAGTTTGGGGAGATTATGAATGACTGCTATAAAGATCTTTGTATTGGATTTTTTTGTGTATTTATATTTTCATTTCTGTGAACACCTAGGAATGGAATTGCAGGGTCATAGGGCGCATGCGTGCTTAGTTGCTTAAGTCATGTCCGACTCTCTGACCCCATGGACCGTGGCCAGCCAGGCTCCTTTGTTTACGGGATTTCCCCAGCAAGCATACTGGAGTGGGTTGCCATGCCCTCCTCCCCAGGATCTTCCCAGTCTAGTCATGGAACCCAAGTCTCCTGCAATGCAGGTGGATTCGTTACCGCTGAGCCACCACGGTTTTCTATGAAATGCCAAATAGTTCTCAAAAGTGTTTGTACAATTGTATATTTCTACACAGTTTTTCTTTTATTGTTTATGCTTTTTGTGCTTCACCCAAGAAACCTTTACCTACTCCAAAGTGAGGGAAATTTTCTCCTATGTTTTCTTCCAGAGCTTTATGGTTTTAGGATTTACCTTTAGGTCTATGAGCCATCTCCAATTTAAATTTTTATTCAGAGTGGGTTAGAAAGCATTTGAAATTCATTTCCCATACAAATATGTAGTTTTTAAATATCAGCAGCATTTTAAAAAAAGACTTTCCATATTTGCAAATGTTTAGTTCATTTTTATTTAATATAACTTTTATGATTGGTTTTAAGTGTACTTTCTACTTTGCACCTCTGTGGACCCTTTCCTGCCTTCTTTTGAGTTAAATGAGTAATCCCTAGCTTATCATTTAATTTCCTTGATTGCTGTCTTAGCTATTGCTCATTCTTATTTTTGAAATTAAATTTTTTAGTTGATTGCTTTAGAGCTAGGCTTCTCAACCATGGTACTATTGACATTTTGAGTCAGATAATTCTTTGTGGGGTGTGCTTTATTTGTATTTTGCTTCATTGTGGTTTGCTGATCTTGCTTGTTTCATACATTGAGGTTTTTCATAAAATTTGAGAATCCATGGTCACTATTTCTTCAGTTATTTTTCTGTCCCATCCTCACTCTTGACTCTTTCTGGTGTTTGAGTGACAAATAACTTACCCTGTTTTATAGTCTCTTACATGTTTTTGTAAAATGTGTCTGTTAATTTTCCTTTAATCTTTTTCTTCTTTTCTTCAGATAAGGTAATTTGTATTGATCAAGTTCATTCACTCCTCCTTTGCCATCTCCAAGTTCTGTTAAGCCAATTCAGTGAAATTTTCATTCCAGTTTTTTATTTAACTGTACTAGAATTTTTATTTTTAATTTTCCATTTCTCTGTTTTATCTGTTTTCCTGTTTTAAGACCATAGTGGCCCTAAATTCCTTGATCATATTTATTATTGCTGCTATAAAATCTACCAAGATCAATATCTAGGCTTCTCTGAGTTGACTACCATTGGCAGCTGTTTTTTCTTGACTATCGTTCACATTTTCCTGTCTAATGTGACAGGAGTGCCTAATAGCTTCTCAGGTTTATATTGTACTAGGCAAAGTGAGTGATATGCTGAAAATCTAAATATTCTGGATTCTACTGTTTTCCCCTGAAGAATTTTGATGTTTGATTTTTGTTCTAGTAAGTAGTTCAGTTACTATCTAGTCATCTTGATCTTTTTTTAAGTGGGGTGCTTTTTTTTTTTTTTTTGATGGGAGTAGCAGGGGGAACATGTTTTAGTTTGTCTCAGCAAGTCTGTAAAAGCCTGAGGTGATCCCAAGATCCTTCAGGTAGTTGTTACTCAACTTCCCCATTCCCTCTTATGGATCTTGTCAACACTTGAACTTAAGCTCAGTTAGGCTAGATCTGAAATGGGCCTTCCTTGAGGTAGTGTGGTCCTTGCTTCTAATACACAGCCCGAGTGTCTTCACTGGATGTCCCTCCACTCTGTTGTGGCTAGACCTTGATATTCCCCACACGCTCGTTTCCAGTGTTTCTACTCCACTCTCAGTGCCACAGCAGCCCCTTCCGGCTGGTGCACGTCCAGTGAGCCCTCGGCCAAGGGCCAAGGGCTCGCGAGGGGCCCGCGTGTAGACTCCCAAGGCTCCCCCTCTGTTAAGCTCTCCATACACTCCAGCAACATCCTTTATCTTCACTTCAGTCCACCTCCGCTTGGACGCCAGGTTGCTGTGCCACAGTCAGGAAAGTGTCTGCTCACAGAGAGCTGAGGTGATCACGAGGCTACTTGTGACGGCTTCGCCCAAGGATGCCGTCTCGCACTGCCTACAGTCCAGTGTTGCCCAATGTCTGAACACAGTTGCTCAGCACAGTTTATCCAGTCTCACAGTTTGCTGTGGATGGCCTAGTGTAATACCAGCTAATCTGTGAGAGCTGGAAGAGGAAGCCCCTGGAGACTCCCTGATGGTTTTTGAGTCTTGAGTGTGAATTGTTCCTGAGGCCTCACTTAAATACTCAAAGCCCTTGAGTTCCATGAAAGTGAAGTTAGTCGCTCAGTCGTGTCCAACTCTGTGACTCCATGGACTGTAGCCCACCAGACTCCTCTATCCATGGAATTCTCCAGGCAAGAATACTGGAGTAGGTTGCCATGCCCTTCTCCAGAGGATCTTCCCAACCCAGGGAAGATCTCAGGTCGCCTGCATTGAGGGCAGATTCTTTAATGTTTGAGCTACCCGGATTCCATGAGGCACCACTAAAATCCTTAAAGTCTCCTTTCTGCTTTAACTACCAGGATTTGTTGCTGTTTCCTCAAAAATCCAAATAGATTGTCACCACTGTATTTCTAAAAATGGAAGGAAAGAGAGAGAATATAACCAATCAGTGAAGTGAAGGTAGGGTTTTGTAACTCTTGATTCCTATTTCCTTGAATCTGTGGTTGATGTTCGAAACGTCCATAGTTCTTACTCTAAATCCAGATAACAAATGCCTGTCCCAGAATCTCTAATCACATCCTTCATTCTATGTTAGAAGCCTTCTATCCAGAGAAAGGAGTGGAAGACCAGAATTTGCAGACTGCATGTTCTAATCTGGCTATCAAATATTATTTTTTAATGAAAAGGATAAAAATAATCCAAAGCCACATTTTTTCCCCCTGCTTTGTTATACCTAATTACAAATTTAGTAATCTGGTGATTAATTTTTATTGTTATTCTTCTAAGTTTCAGGTGCTGTTCACATCTAAGCATTTCACCTAAACATAGTATTACATGTGTGCATGGGTGTGTATATATATTTATTTGTCTCTAAATTCCATGCTGTTCCTTCCTACATCTTGTGAAAACCTTTGCAGATGGGTATTCTCTACTGAACAGTTTTCCCAGAAGTGTGTCATGTCATGTTGCTGGAGTTTACATATGTGTATAGCTAATCTAACTTTATCACCAATACCAGTTATATACTCTGTTGTGGTGGTATAAAGCTGGGTGAAAGTTGTGTTAATCCTAAACAATTTTTATTGCATACATTTTTACAAGTTATATCTCATTTTGAATCGAAGCTAGGCTTATTCCTGTTCCAAATGAAAGCACCCAAATTCTTGATACCTCCTATTTCTTGCTTCTGTTATGCTTTTATCTCATCCTCAGGCCATGAACTGTTTTTTCCTGCTTTCTATGTGGAATCCCGACTTAACAGCCACTCCTACCCAGAAGCATTGAGAAATTAAAAAACTCCAGCATAGGCATCAGAATGTAAAATGAGTTTAACCAAAAGAAAAAGAGCAGCAGTCTCATTTGTAAAGTCCAATAGCTTTAATGTGTTCACTTTTGCTTTAATCTGGTCGTCAAGGGTGTATTCTTAGCTGTTCATTTGGTACACAACAACACAGAATCGGTGAGTGCATGAACACATTAGTCTCTACAAGGCTAAATCTACCTCTAGCACACATCCAAGGGGCCTGAATGACACGCCATGCATCTTAAGTGACCGTGCACTGCCATGCACTCCAAGCTCATCCCCAAACTGATATTTTAGCTTTATTTCAAATGTCTCTTAGAGACAAACATAGACTAGTAGGTATAAAAACCTCCGAAGCGTACCAAGAGCGATGAGGTTTTGCCAGGGTTTTGTTGTATTTTATGGACAGCTTTCAGGGATTAACTTACCAGAAAGTCTGATTGATTTGAGCAGTCATTTTGATCTGTGATTTAATTATTAAAATACAGTTGGAAGGTTCCTAAAAGAAAGCATTGTTGAATATATCCTGCTATCTTTTTATAGACCCAAACATGTTATGATTTTTAAAATAGCAAGAAAACACTGATGGAAAATTTTTCTTGATGCTAAAATGGGTATAATACATGCGTTTGCAAAGTCCTGTTTCAAACTTCAGCAGGGAGCAAGGGCAGAGCTTTTGAGATATACAGTTCATGAAAAATACTTCTCAGTTAGGTGAGTATTTTTCTTATTCCATCCAGCCCTCCTTTCCTTTCTTTATAACTGGACTCTCCCTATGGTTTTAATCTTACCAAATCACATATTGGTTTCATTTAATTTGCATTTCCTTTTGTATATTCTCTTGATTAAAAACAACCAAAAATTCCACTGCTGACCACAATGAGATATTCAAAATCTCTTATTTACTCTCTATTATTTTAATTCAATAGGATTCTAATATAATTTGGCAACAGCTAATATTACTTGGATCAAGAAGCATTTGGCATAAACAGAAAGAAATGTCTAGGGAAGATGACCAAGCAAAGAATTTAGAAAGAAGGGATGGCCTCTGTGGTTAAAAATAAAAGTCTGGTATTCAGTTCTGCTTTACTGTGCAGAAAATAGATACTGTTGTTATAAATATAAAACTTAAATCCCATGCTTAGATTCTGGAATATCCAAAGTAACTATGGGTACCCAATTTATGATTTAAAAAAATCTTGCACTTAGTCTTCACATTTAAGATCAAGACATAATTGTATTTCTGAAATGTGTTAATTTTCTATATAATAAATTCACTCCCTTATCAAGGAATACTGATGATAAAAACTCAGTTCTGGGTTCTCAGCTGGGACATGAAGCTGGGACATAGCCTCTTGGGAATAAAAATAAAAACAGGCCATGGAGAGATGTTCTAATTGTTTCCTATCTGCCTTTGCTGTAATTCTCTCCTTCCTCCAGAGGACCTTGTAGGGAGATCCCCGGCTTGGATCACCTGCTGAGCCCTTGTATGGCTATTGTTCCAGTGGTTATTCCTCAGTGGGACAACCCTACCCCTGCCCTGCTCCCCAGAAGCTCCCTGTCTCACCTCCCCAATACATCCTTGGGAAGCTAGATGATCTAATGTGGAGTAATTATCTGTGCAATTTGCTTGGGTGGTGGCAAGATACTCCCAATCTGTTACCATTTGCTGTCCGTTAAATGTAATAAAGAATGACTCTAATTCTGCCTTGTCCTTACACAATTAAGTCACTGGAGAAAATCTTGAAAGATGTGTTTTTACCCTATTCAGCCAATACTGAGCACTGCAATATCCGTGAAGCCTCCACGGGCCTGAAAGTGACAAGGCAGGAACGATGCCTGAGTGCTCACCTCTAGATACACTCCCGTAGGCTCTCTGCACTTGGCAGATGGTAGGTGCTCAAAAAGGACATAACAGTAATGGAAAGAATGTACAAGCAGGTTTATTTACAGCAAAAATAGTGGCTTTCTCAACTAAATCTAATGTAGATCAATGTTTCATGAATCCAGTGATGTTTATATGTGTGTGTGTGTGTATATATATTTATATATTTAAAAACGTGTGTATTTGGTATACAGGAATTATGTATGTGAACATAATTCACATTGGGGTGTTTTGGAACGAACTGTTTTATTACTATTTTTCAGGCTTGTTAGAATAATTCTTCTTTTGAACTCTAAAATGTCTTCTTTTGCTTCTGTTTTCCTTTTCTTGGCTGACCAAGGAAATGTTGAGGCATTGCAAAACAAATTTCAACTCTTTATAATCTGAACTGAAATTGTGTGAGTGCTATAAATCAAAGCCACTGGCTTTAGTAACTGAAAGAGTAAACTGAAAATAAGGCTTGTAGATGTCAGTGTTCCAATGTGAACATGTATTTCTGATAAAATGTTTAAAAAGCAAACAGCGCTTTCTAAAAGAGGAGCAAAAATTATTGGATCTTATCCCATTCTGTATTTACTACTCCATTTTTCTGAATATGTGCTTGAGATAAAGGGTAATCAAAATGAAAAATACATAGACTGTTTATAGTCTTGGAACCTGAATAGGGGGAGTATTCTTGCGTAACGTCCCATGGTTATAGATTTCCCCCACGGCAGGATTTATATCTTTTCATTATTACACTAAGCAGTCACTGTCTGTCTCTGCATACACGGGGAGACAGGTGGGGATAGCAAATCTGCATATCATTCTCTTCAGTTAAAGATGTCTAATACATATTTCCACAGGATTTAAAAAAAAATTATATGAGCAAATGTGACCTTTGTAATTATATGAAAACATCTCTAGGAAATAGGAACATTAACCCTGTGATTTGTTTTTGTGAACTAGTCAGTTTTAAATTGAATACTCACTGGCATTCATGTTGGTGTTTGAAAAATTATCAAATTTAGAACTCACCCCCAGATGTAGCTGTGAGCAACTTTATCTGACTTCAGTTTTACTGAGACACCCTAAAATATAAGGTCTATCATTTAATGTCTCTATTTAAAAAAAAAAAATTCTAGAAAGGAGTCTTCCCTCCTTGAAATGCACAAATTCTTAGGATTCAGGGTAAAACAATGTCTAGCATTTGGAAAGCAAACAGTACTTAGGACAGTGAAAGTGGTTTAGGAGAGCAGTAAATAAGACCACATGTATCTATTTTCACTCACAAAGAAAGAATAAGGGTTATAATTTTACTGACTTTACAAATAACTCCGGATTCATTTTTACTTCAATGTTATCTACTTAACTTCAGAAAGAGCACAAATATTAGAATGATTCATGATGTTAATAAAATATAATGTCTCCTTAATTGAAAATATTTTATTTTTCTTTGGTTTTGTCTTAAATATTTTTTTGAAAATGCTCTTTATATTCTGGCTTTGATCTCACTGGAAATTAATTTTGTAATTTTTAAGATTAAATGCTTCACAAAAACAACAATACAGTATATTAACACATATATATGGAATTTAGAAAGACAGTAACGAGAACCCAACATGTGAGACAGCAAAAGGAACGCAGATGTATAGAATAGACTCGTGGACTCTGTGAATGAGGGAAAGGGTGGGATGATATGGGAGAATGGCATTGAAACATGTTAATTATCATATGTCTAATCAATCGCCAGCCCAGGATTGATTCTCGGGGCTGGTGCATCGAGATTTCCCGGGGGGGAGGGAGGAGGGAGGGGGGAGGGAGGGGTTTCTGGAGGGGGAGCATATGTAAACCCATGGTGATATCATGGCATTGTATGACAAAAACAATAAAAGGGAGGGAAAAAAATTAAATGCTTCAAGCTATATTTTCCTTATATATTATTCTACCTAGGCCATCAGTCAGATAAAAAGAAGATTTAGAATTGTATTTATTAACATGTAAGCAAAGTCTTAACCAATACTTTAAATGGGAAGCCTTGAATTTGAGTAAGTGAAAAGTGAGAGAAAAACTGCTTTCTATGGGTCTATGTGCATGGGCTTCCCAGGTAGCACAGTGGTAAAGAAGATGCCTGCCAATGCAGGAGAGGCAGGTTTGATCCCTGGGTCAGGAAGACCCCTTGGAATAGGAAACCAGCAACCCACTGTACTGTTCTTGCCTACAAGATTCCATGGACAGCAGTTTGGTGGGCTATACTCCATGCGGTCACAATAGTCCTATACAACTGAGCACATGGGTCTCTGTGCAGGGGTCAGCAACTGCTATTAAATACAACATATGCAAGTGAAATTCTAACAATCCAAATTTTTGATAGCCAACTTCTTACATTTTTAATGTCTGATTACTCTAAAGGCTTTTTTTCTCCTTAGTTCCTTGACTATTACTTCTACCTTTGTTTCTGCATGAGCACATTTAAAATTATGCCTTGTCTATTAATACAGAAATATGTTGAGATTTCTTTATGACAAAAGGTGATAGGAGAATGTGGCTGAACCATGGTCCCTTTCCTGTGGAAGTGACCCAGGCAGACTGCTCTGCCTCCTAATCTCCTCCCCCCCACCACCCCACAATCTGCCATTGAAGCCCTCACAATGGGGCTGTGCTCAAAGCTAGGGACTCTGGTCCTTAGAGGTTTTGAGATTAATTTGGATTCAGCAAATGTCAGAGGGGATTTCTGTGGTACTTAATGCCAGATTATAGGACTTCTGGAGTACATGGAACCACATCTCTAAATATAATCCACACTTGTGCAACTTGCTTGCTTTTTGGTCTTTTTTTTTTTTATTGTAAAATACACACAGAATGTATCATCTTAACTGAGTAGAGTTCCCTGTGCTGTACAGTAGATTGTCATTAGTTATTTATAGTATGTATATGTTAATCCCAATCTTCCAATTCATCCCCCCTCTCATCCCCTCCTTGGTATCCATATGTTTGTTCTCTACATCTGTCTCTACTTCTGCTTTGCAAATAAGGACATCTATACAATTTTTCCAAATTCCTTATTTGTTTTTCTCTTTCTGACTTACCTCACTTTGTATGGTAGGCTCTAGGTCCATCCATGTCTCTGCAAATGACACAATTTCTTTCCTATGTATGGTTAATATTCCCGTGTATATATGTACCACATCTTTTTTTATCCTTTCCTCTGTTGATGGGCATTTAGGTTGCTTCCATGTCCTGGTTATATAATACAGTGCTGTAGTGAATACTGGAGTGCATGTATCTCTCTGAATTATGGTTTTCTCTGGGTATATGCGTAGTAGGATTGCTGGGTCATATGGTAATTCTATTTTTAGTTTTTTGAGGAACCTCCATACTGTTCTCTATAGAGGCTATATCAGTTTACATCTTCATTTGGTGGAGTTGTGAATTGTGCAAATGCCTGTGATGATATGTTAAAATGAACAGTTACTACATGCTCTCTTCAAAGTCCTTAACTTGGATTTATTGAAGTGATTGTACAAATGAAGGTGTGGTTATTACTAAACACATGAACATGATCATAATCAACCCTTGGTTAAACAGTTTGTGGCTTAACAGTTGTAAAAAATAAAAAATAAAGGACAAAGCATCAACATTATTAAGAATTAGCAAATAATCTTACATACTAGAAAACAAATTTAGAATCGGGTATCTAATGGAAACCTCACAATCACTTGCTCTTTGCAATCTGCCACCTAGTCTAAGTGGTCTTACTTTCAGTTTTATTTTATTTTGGATAACAACCAGAGAGTGTATTCCTAAATATTGGATGTAACTTTAAGATAATGAGTTTACTGTAAATTCACTTTGTACCATGTTTTCAACTAGATTTATTTTCTCTGTGGTATGGATTCTCTCTCAGAGCTTTCCGAACATATTACCCAGGCTGAGAGTGACGATTATGGAGCTATAGTCAAGCCTTACATTTTAGGCAAGAAATACTTGCCAAACTTAATTATATATATAAAATGTGAAAGGTGGGACAATATGGGATAGGGATTTTAGAATGAATAAGAAAAGAGAGTAGATAAATGTCAATAGTTTACATTTCCATTATTATACAATGGATACATAATTTTTTAAAACTCTAGCTAGAATTTAAAAAATGAATTAATACCAAATCTGCTATTCTCCCTTTTCTATTATTTTAAATAGATTTTCTTACTCTCACATAGTGATAAAATGTAAGTATTTATTTTGATTCTATCTGAAAAGCAAATAATTTCAAAAAAGCAACTAAAAGCTCTTGGAACAAATTTAAAAAATCCCTAGCTATAGTAAGGTTTTTGCTTATTCATACAAAAAGAAGGGAGTCCATGTTTGAGTTTCAAGCAAGATAGCTGGGCTTCTACTATCGATGTGAGGCTGCTGAGGGTCAAAGTAAATCATACTATTTCTTAATACTGCTTTCATTAACAAATCAGCCTCTTCCATGAAAGGATGAGTGCTTTTAAATTGCAAACTATACTGCAACTGCTAAGAGTCACAGTGAATGAGAAAACAGTAATATTTCCATATAGCAGAATTTCCCAAAGTGCTTCCTATGGAACACAAGCTTCTTTTACTAGGTTTTACTCAAAAAAGTTTCCATGGTCAGATGAATCTGGAAAACACTAGAACTATACATGTGGGTTTTGTTTTTTTTTCAAATTTTCCTCAGAGGATATTTAAATTAGAACCTTCAATGTGCTGATATGTACTAACTTTCTAAGATATCTTTCCCAAAACTCTTTTGATCCTGGAACCCTATATGAGGAAGAGTATCTTTGGACCTTGGTCCTGTGGAACATGCTGGGGGGACACTCCTGCAGTGCTCAACTAATTAGCTTCAAAATCTAGATGTGAATGCGTTAAACCAGGGGCAATTAAAAAGGCCCTAGTATGGTATCTAATGGTCATGTCATTTCTGCAGAGCTAGGTCAGGAATGCTGGTGTGATGAGCTAAGGCAATTTAGGGGAACATCAAACTCAGTCTCATACTGAATCGAAAGAAGGAAACAAGTTTCTGAGATCACTGGAAAATAAAACCTTATCCAGAGTATGGATTACTGTACTTCCAAATGTACAATGAACTGTTGCCCTTTCTAAACTTTCTGTGTTCCCAGTTGCAAGAGAGTTAGATCTAGCAACAACTCAGGGGGGAAAAAAAAGTCAGGAAAATGAAAGTATACTTGGCAAAGGAAGCTGTGATCACTCCCTTTGTGAATCCCTTATGTATGGATGAACATCCCAGTGATCAAATTCAATTGTGTAATTAACTTCCTAGAACCACTTCAGATAGGGTTGATGATGCCATCACTCACATAATCCTGTCTGCACAAAATGGTCATGGGTTGAAATCACAACAGTTGTATGCAATAAAGCCTATTTTAAATATCCAAATTGCATGGACTCCCTGGTGCTCGGATGGTAAAGAATCCACCTGCAATGCAGGAAACCCAGGTTTGATTTCTGGGTCAGGAAGATCTCTGGAGAAGGGAATGGCAACCCACTCCAATATTCTTGCCTAGAGAATCCCATGGACAGAGGAGCCTGGTAGGCTCCAGTCCATGGGGTCGCAAAGAGTGGGACCCAACTGAGTGACTGACACTTTCACTTTCATATGCTCCTTCACTCTATAAAACACTGTAATACTCTTACCACATAGACAAAATGCTAGAGGCCAATGCCTTCAGTCCAAGGCAAGGAATACAATGTAGCCTTGGTTACCAGTAACATATACAGTCATGCTGTATTAGAATGGTGACCTCAGAGTCAAGTGCCTTGGGCAAGTTGGTCACATGAAATAAATGCCGGTCTTGGGAACTAGGTTTGGAGTTTTCCATATAAGTATTATTTATTCCTTTCACTAGAGACCTGCAAATACAGTGAGTTAAAAAAAGTTTCCCTGCCTTCTCCCTCCGCCACCAGCCTCCCCCCACCCCACCCCCCAACCAAATTCCGACCCATTTTAAGAGTACAAATTGCCTCTAGAGCAGCAGGAAAGCAGTGCATTAATGAAGACCTGGGCTTGGCATCTTGCTGCGGGGGTCATAAGCACATAATCATTGATTCCCAGCTTCATTTCTTAAAGACTATAAAACCATTCCAAAATTTGGCACCATGGGGGCTATTGGCAATGCGAACTCAGGCTAGGAAGCTGGGGTGACGGTTCCAAAGCTTTGGCAGTGCTGTTTCAGGAAGCTTCACATGCAAACTTCTCAAGTCAATTTCCCTAACTAGACTCAACCTTCCTGTCCCTAGAAAATGGGGCGGCTGGCTGGAGAGCCACAGGGTACCCCAGGTGAGGGCTGCAGACCCCCGGAAGCTGGAGGCAGCTGAAAGAGAAAGAGAGAGCGCTCCAGGAGAACGGGGAAGGGAACAAAGTAGCCTGACTTGAGACATAACTATTCATCAAAGTGCGGCTATTTTTGCCTGTTTCAAAAATCTACAAGCCAAAATGGGAGAAAAAGAGGCAGTAAAAAATACACACGCTACTTGGCTAAAGTCAGAAATGAGTTCATTCTACAAAGAAAAGTTTAGAAGATGCCTTGTGAACCTCAGTCAGGGAAAGCCACACACTCCTGCACTCAGCACCATCTACTAAGACATTTCGAAGGGCAGAGAAACACTGATTACTAATTTAGTAGCTTTTCTTCTTCATCTTCACCAAAACAGTACCATTTTCATTTTACACAATAACAATGATCACAGAACTTAAAAAGATCTTTCCATTGTTATTTATGAATTCTGGGTTAAGTTAAAAATAGAAAAAGGAAAATTAACGGTGTACTGTCATATGCTGACACTGCTTACTCTGGACTCCAGTTAGAGGGTGGGCTCCAGTAACTTCAGAACCAGAGTGTCCCAAATCCCCAAACAAACTCAGGCCACCTGGCCCGACCATCCCATCAGTGATCATAACCAGCATGTTTCCCATAACTCCCTCCCCACCCCCACCTCAAATACACACATCCAAACACTGTGCCTCTCAAGAGGCAGAGACTCCAATCTAACATGGTAGCAGGTATTTTGTATTGGAACATGCTACACCTAAAAAAAAAAAAACAAAACCAAGGTTCTAACTCTAATATTGTAAATTCCAATGTTACTTAACAAAAGTAAGTACATCGCTTGGGAAGCCATTATTCTTTCACTCAAAGAAAGGTTAAGAGCTCAGAGGGATCCAGACAGATCACAGTCCTCAGCAGCCACAAGGGGATCTTTGCATCCTCCAGAGTTCTCTCCTAGAACCTTCCACATTTGAAGAAGGCAGGGGAGAAGGTGGTCAGCAAATGGGGCCTCGGAGAAGCCATAAAGACAAATGCCCACTCTGGAAGGACAAAACCAGGTGGATGCCCTGGCTTTTCAGACACAGCCTGGGTGGGGATGCCATGAAAATCTTGTTTGGCTGTTTGAGCCCCGCATTTTCCATAATAATCAAATATTGAGATTGGAAACACGATATTGGTGATGAGAAATGAAAAGTAGCAGGTCTGGCCCCAAAATAACTCAATGGTTTGCAACCAAACATTAAAGACTGCTGCTTTTCCACCATCTAGCAGAAGCACATCCCAGTAATTTACTACCGAATTCCAACAGGCGGCTGGGGACTCTGTACTTGGCTTCAGGGGGCACACATGCAGTTCTATGCAGCTGCTTCTCAGAGCACAGTTTGAGAGACACTCGAAAGCAACTAGGAGAGAAAGAAATGCACAAAACCAGGCAGCTGGTGCTCAAGTCAGGATGGCAACCTCAGTAGCTTTCTCTCCCAATGCAAAGCAGCAAACTTCCCAGGGGATGCTGTGCATTATTTGGCTGTGATTTCCCCATCTATCCTTAAAGGTAGAAGGAATTATGGTATTGCAATTTGCTTTTTTCCACTTGGTACTGTAAAAAAATCACGGTGTCTGGTGGTAAAGTTTAACAGCTGTCTGTTCCATTAGGTAAGGTGTAAGCAAAAGGTTAAGGTCATGCACGATTAGGATAAACACACAAAGACTGGTCGGGTGGTACACAAAGTCTATTTAACTAACGAAGGCGGTGGGAAGGTGACTTAAGGGGTGCAGGCAGCTCTCCTCCTCCCCACTTCCCTCAGCCTTCAAAAGCAGCTGTGGAATAATAAACCGTTTCCGAATCTGTTTCTGGGCTGCTACAGAGCAGAAAAACTGGGCTTAGGAGGACAAGAGCACTCTCAGGACATCTCTGCCTCTCAGCAAGGGACATGGCCACTGGCTCTGACTCATGAGTTACCCACAGCATCTCCTGGGAGTCCTGACCTGCTCATTGCTCCAATGAGAGGACACAAAGTCTGATGATCAGAGAGCCCTGTAAGAGATCTTGAAAGCAACTGTAAAAGGAGAATATATGGCACATACGCCTTTCACTTCATACATGTGACTCCACAGCTATATATATTTTGGACATTGGATGAAAGAGTTGGGAAAACACGAAGAAACCATTTTCCAGCATCTCAACTACATTGGCCAAGAGCACTCTGTTCATACGGCACATAGACTTAAGACAGTTGGGGACGGGGAACCCCATGTCTGGGATGGATGATCCTAATTGTAACTCCCACACCTTTCACTACATTAAAAGAGACCAGTGTGTTGAAAGTCCTTTAGTCTAAGGCAGCTGAGACCCCGAAGGGTTCACTGCTCTTCTGTTTTGCTGCTATTCCTGAACTTCACCACCATGACTGTTATATTGTCAGGGCAGCCTCTGTAAAAGGACTGTAAAACGATGCTCTTGGCTCCAAAGTGAGGTTCATCCAAGCGGTCCTTGATGAATCGAACAGCTTCCTCATTGCTGAAAGCATCCCAGAGGCCATCTGATGCCAAGATCATGAACTCGGGCTGGAGCTTGTCCAGGTCAAAGGTCAGGATATCTGGGTCTGGGATGACCACATTGAGGTTTTTCAGCGGATAATCCCCCAGCGATCGAGACATGGCCAGGATTCCCTGGACCCTCCAGGAACCATTGAAACTGATAAAACCACCTGGAAAGAGAGAATGAACCCATTAGCTTGAGCAGCTGCTCTCTCTCACATCCTGGTGTGATTCGTGTGCACCTGCAAAGGGCTGGCCTACTGTGTGTGACCTGTCATATGCGCTCCTGTTGGCACTGCCAGGAGGGAGCAGTGTTCCTCCTGCATGGCTTGGGGTCTGATGCTCTACTAGCAGATTCTCAGGCCCTCATCCTTGGCATCTTAAAGGTCTTCAAGACTAAATCAATAGGAATATTGAGGGTAGGAGGGATGGATGGGTGAGAGCATCAGTTCTATTAATAACTAAAGGACACCTCAGCAGTTCAGTGACTGATAGTAGGGAGCCCTGAGGAGGGGATTTGGGGACAGCAGCAAAACAACACTGAAAGGCAGGTGGCTGGTACCAGATAAAACCACTGGGACCCATCATTAGCATGAGGCCGCCCTAGGTTGTGCCTGTATTGATCGCAAACAGTTCCCCAACTAGGACAGGGATTAAAGAATGGTGTACTTTAGCAAAGTTGTTAAAGGCTCAGGCTCTCAGGTCAGTCTACTAGGATTTGATTCCTGGCTCTGTTACTTCTAGCTCTGAGTGACTCTGGATGAGAAACTCTCTAATCCTTGGTTTCCCTAGTTGCAAAATTGGGACAATAATAGTATCTATTCAATCAAGAAGTTGTAAGAAATAGAGTTATTCTATATTAATCAGTTGGCACAGAGTCTGAATATAATATGCACTCGGTATTACCTGGTGGTTCAGATGGTAAAGAGTCTGCTTGCAATGCAGGAGACCCGAATTTGATCCCTAAGTCAAGAAGATCCCCTGGAGAATGAAATGGCTACCCACTCTGGTATTCTTGCCTGGAAAATCCCATGGCTGGAGGAGCCTAGTGGGCTATAGTCCATAGGGTTGCAAAGAGTCAGACACTACTGAGCAACTTCACTTTCACAGTATTATCTATTATTATTTTTTCTTTAAGGGAACTAGAACTTTGTTTGCATCTTATGTCAGATATTTATTAAATATATGCTCCATGCAGGGCAGTTTGCAGGCTATAAAGTTGGACAAGATCTAGACCTTTTCCTAAAGAAGCAGAGAGTCTGGCAGGAGGGAAAATCCACCTGTGTTAACAGCTACAAGCACAGAGCAGTATTTTTTCAGGGAGAACTTAGCACCTGTTGAATGCTATGGGCAGATAGAGGAGAGAGGGAAGATTTCCAGTTGTGATTATCAGGGCAGAGTGAGCATTAAATCTCAGCTCTGAACGGAACGATAGGTAGGACTTCCAAGAACAGGGGTGTACAAGAACATTCCAGGAAGTGTGGTTTCCTGGGCAAGAGCATGGGTTCTGGAGTCACTGTCTGGGGTTTCAATTCTGGTCTCACCATTCACTAGCTGTGTGTCCTTGGGCGCACAAGCCTCTCTGAGGCTCCATTTCTTTGGTTGTAGAATGAGAATAACATTATCAGCCTTATAAGGTAGGGAAAGAGAAAGTGTATGTAGAGCACCCAGCTTAGCTCCCAGCACAGACTGAACGCATGGTAAATGGCAGCTGACATCACTACTGCTGTGCAAACAACTTAAGGCAGGGAGAGACAGAAAGATTGACATGTATTTTGACCTGGACTGGTTGTATGGTATTGCAACACCAAACAGGAGGGGGATAGGTATCCAGAAAGGAAGGCTGAGGCCAGAGAAAGCACACATAAATATAATAAAACCAGTCATCGCTCACTAAGTCCTGCCCTAAAGTACACCCTTGACACAGCAGGTGAGATTAACCTCCTTGGAGACACGGTCTGAATTTTCTCCTATAATTTCTGGGTGGGGGCAGGGAGGAGGAGAGAGGATAAAGTGGGCTGACGCGTCAGAAGAGAGCGCTAAGGTGGCATCTCAGGTGTACTGTATGTACATCCCCACCGTGCTTCCTCAAGAGCTAGCTGACTGAATACCAAGTCCAGAGTCACAGAGGATGCCTGAGGAGATGCTGTCTTCATAAGCAAGGAAGCTCATCAAAGCTCAACAGATGTTCTTGAAACACTGTGCCGTCCCACTGACAGAAAACCTGACCAGAGCTTTCATTAGAAATTATTCTGCATCTCAAGCAGTCACTGAAGCAGGAGGTTTAAATAAAATTCAACGATTTTGGATTCAACAGTATAGCTTCCCACTGTGAAAACTCAAATGTTGATTAGGTTCTGGGCAGAAGCTGGTGTGCAGAGATTGATGGTCAATCTGCAGACTCCCCCAGAGGGCAGGGGCACTTCTTGGGCAGCGACCTGGGGGACCTGGGCTCCCTTGGGTAACAGGGCCTGCCGCTTGGCATGCGACACAGAGGCTACAAGCTGTGGCGGTCAGTTTGGTGAGAGAAGGGGTTCTCCCCTGGACAGGTAGAAAAAATGAAAGTGTTAGTTGCTCAGTAGTGTCCAACTCAGAGGAGCCCACCAGGTTCCTCTGTCCATGGGATTCTCCAGCCAAGACTACTAGAGTGGGATGCCATTCCGTTCTCCAGGAGATCTTCCTGACCCTGGGATCACACCCAGGTCTCCTGCATTGCAGGTAGATTTTTTACTGTTGGAGCCACCAGAGAAGCCTACAGGTAGAAAAGAATCCCCCTAAATTAACTGTGAAAACGTAATCATCAACTGATAATCTTTCTTCAAGGCTTTGCCAATGTCATCTTAGTGAGGCACACACTGAGCACCCCAACACTCCTCTTTCCGTAACCTGTTCTGTGCCTCTCCATAGCAGTTATCACCTTGTAATAGATAATTTACCTGTTTTAACTCATTAATAATGTCTGTCTACTCCATCCCCTACCCCTTCTCAATTCCAAGATGTCCATTTGTACCTCCAGCCCCTAGATGTTGAAAAAACAAAAAAGGGATTCTCTCCTTCCTCCAACTGACATATATACTTAGATCAGGCATTGGGCTTGGAGTTGGGAGTATACAGATGAACAGACCAAAGTTCCTGCCTTAAAGAACTCATGGTCAGGAAAGCAAGACAGATGAAAGGGCCAGATATGTCCACATCCTGTGAAAAGTGACTCAAGAGGTCCATACAGGATGCTGGGGGAAGACTGAAGGGGTTCCTAAGCCAGACTGGGGAAGCCTTTGGCTCAGTGTGATAGGGAAGGCTGCCAAAAAAAATCCTGAAACCAAGTCTTAAAGGGCAAGGTTATTATTATCCACTAGACAGTGTGGGCAACACTTGCAAAGGCACAGATGTGTCAGTTCCATGGTTCATTTCGTGGTTAGTAGTTTGGCATGGCTGGAAGGAAGCAGAGTATGGCAAGCAATGGCCCAAAGATCCCGTTAGCCTTTAAACTAAGGACTTTTTTGGCTGTTGTGGACAAACTGGCCATGAAGAAGGGCAAATTCAGTGGCCACACATTTGATGGGAAATGTTACAAAGTCCAGTCCCAGCTTTTGCACTGATCTGCTCCTCACTGGGTAAAGGAGGCTCTCTCCCAGGGAATCTCCCAGAAACCGCCTTGGCCACTTGAACAAGACAGCACACAGTCCTTGGAGGCACTGATAAGCTCACCGGCTCTCTTTATCCTCTTCCTCTCCTTCAGCTGGTAGGGTTTGTGATCATGAGACAGAGGAATGGCATTCCCATCCTTGTCACATAGGACCCCACGCGAATCACCCACGTTGGCCACAGTGAGGTCTTTATCCGACAGCAGAGCAATCAAACACGTTGTACCTGCAAAACAGAAGAGAGGGGCCAGGTGGGCGGTCAGCAGCGCTTTGAGGTTAGGCTGCTTCTCGAGGTTATTGGCGTCTTCAGGCATTAAAACTGCTCCTGCTGGGTAAGCATCTGACTCCAGCCACTCCGAGAAAGAGGGCTGTTCACTTCAACAACACTGATCAGATCTGACAGTCAATTTTCTTAACCATGTTGGAGTGTCACTGAATCGGGTAGGATAAGATTATCATTTTCCCAAACCATTGTTGTCTCTGGTTCTCTTGATTTAAGTGCATATCACATTTAAAAGGATTAGGAGAGAATGAGAATCAGCTTGAAGCTTCAGACAATGGATACTTATTTTCTGCTTCTTGTTGGTGCTTAGGTTCTGTGAAATCCCAGTTGAAAGTGGGAAGAATTGGGGGGTGGGGGGTGGGCTCTCAGTGGGAGCACCTGGACAGACCAGCAAATGACAGATGGTAACAACCAGATCCTATGGAGTCAGGGGCACAGCCTATGCACACTAGTCTATACAGAGTCTGAGAGCAAAGACCAGTGGCCAGAAATAGGTCGGCTCCAGGGTGTGATGTGGCAGACCATCAAGGGAGAGGCAGGAAGACCTACTGTGATGAGAGAAATGACACCTATGCCAATAGGAGGTGGGGATTGGAGGTAGTCAGAGTGAGAAGGGAAATAAGAAGAGCTGTTTGCCTGGGGCCACAAAGACACAAAAGGATACGTTCCCTCCCCTCAAACTCTTCCTGGAACAAGGATGGATAAAAGCAATAGAACTACAGAGTCTGGTCTAGTTGGAGGTCATCCTTCTTACCTGCCCATTACCCTCTGGTCAGCCCCTCTCCCTTCTCCTCCCTGCCTTCTGACAGTGTCACTGAATATGCAAATACCTGCTGAAACACACAATCCATTAAGTTCTTGCTTCAAACTGATAATGACCTTCCTTGTTAAAATTATGCATCAATTAGTCTTCATTAATATTTAACCTCCTCATTAAGAAGGTCATATTCCATAACAGAATGTAAACTGCATCTAAATAGCTCTTTCTCTTCATAGAACAACAGCAAAGGCTGAATTCTTAAATAGACATAAAGAATAAATACAGGTTGATATCAAGAGGGAGGAGAATAATCAGTATATTCAGCTATTATATAGTTCTATTCGAAATTCCATTCTAAAGCCTGTGTAGCTAAAAGTGCCTTGATTAGAAATGGAACAACAAGAAACATCGGTTGTCTCAGGATGTCTGATATGAAAGGCCTTGTGAAAGGAAAAAAGACTAATCTCAGGATTATTATCTCCCTTGATAATCTCTGACTAATTTCAGAAATTTTTCATCTGAAAAAAACTGGAAGAATGAAAACGTAACCATAAGAACAATTCATATGATTAGAAATTGTTATTCTTAGTTTTTGATATTAGCTGCATTCGGGTGTTCAACTGGCCTCACTTTGTCTTCAAGCATCTGCTTGTGTTAACTTGTTGATCACAATGACAGCACAAATTCTCCTAGAAGGCACACTCTCGAAGTTTGAAAGGTGAAATTGAGACACTACGTTATTGGGGTATTATGTGGTTTGGGGGCATTATTCAACTCAAAGACCCCCTTCTCTTCTCGCTTGGTGCCCTTTGAGAAATCAGAGCCCAGAAAGAGCTTTGAGGTCCCCATATGAGGGAAGCAAAAGGATCCACTTGGATGAGCTGTGAGCCCCTTCCATACCCCCTTTCAGTCACAGCAGCTCTATATCTATTGTTAGCTTAATCGAGCTGCCATGTATCTTTTTTTTTTTTTTCCTTTAAAGAGGAGAGAGGTCATTCCTATGGTCAGAAAAAAAATTGAGATTTAATTGTACATGGGTTAAAAAACCCCTGAAGGATGTTAAGCAGGATAGTGATATGATGAGATCTGTGTCTTATAAGATCACATCAGTGGCTTTGTGGAAGGTAAATGGAAGCAGGGAGAACAGGGAGAGTTCATGAGAATCTGAATTCCTGTAGTAAACAAAAGGATCGAGGATCAGTGACAGATTATTTAAGATCAGAACGGACATGTCATAGAGAATAAGGAAATAAAGGAGAGGGGAGAAGTCTAGGATAATGTCCTGGTGTCTAGGAGACAGTGGGGAGGGGCACTGGGTGCTCCATGGACAAGCACTTAAGGAAATGTCTGCTTGGGCTTCTGGGAAAGGCTCTCTCTCACTGAAGGAGACACCATGCAGAACACAACCCATTTCTGTGGCTTCGTGTGGCTCCTGGGTTTCCTGGAGCTGTGGCAGCCATGGTGCACCAGGAGGGGCTACAGCTGAGAGTCAAGGCTCTGTGCCCAGGAGGAGGAGCCAAGGGGTGAGGAACCTGGGTCCCTGAGACATCCCAGGACTTCTGAACCAGCCTAGACTCACCCTGTTCTTGTTCTGGGACCAAATGTCCTTCCTTTTTAAGGCTTTTTATGTTGGATTTTGTTGTTATTTCTCCTTGTGGTATCCTAACTGGTTCAAGGGCTCATAGTTCAATAAGGGGGTTTCTGGATGAGAGATTTAGTGCGACTGCTTTGCTTCACTCACACATGAAGATTCATGGCTTGCCAACTTCTCTGTCAAGAACACAACCCCATTGTTTCTATGGATCAATAAAATCTACCTCCTGATGTGGATTTCAGGAATGTACCACTTTGAGAAAGTGGAAACTGCCTGTGTCAACAATAGGCTCTTAGACAGGACAAAAGGGGTGAGCCTCAGATGGCAGAATTAGAGTTCCAGGCAGTGTTGAGGATCACTGAAATGGTACCATTCTCCCTCTGCAGAAACCTGCCTGTGTCCTGGGTGGAGGCCCAAGCATGATAGAAAGTAAAACATGATGCTTCACTGTAAACAACTTATTGCTTGGACTTTGCAGTCTTAGCTCAGGATTACAAGAGATAATTTATAATCTAATCTTACATTATAGCAGAATGTAACTACCTTGTGGTTGAGAAAAATGCCAGAAAAACATTATGCCCGAAAGGAAACATGCCCAGCCTTTTGTCTTTGGGCCTCTGTGTTCCCTCTGCCTAGCATAGTGCCTGGTCCTTGACACTGGCTGATATGCACGTGGTGATGATCTAGTTCAAGCGTGACATCTTCAGAGGCCTTCTCTGATGGGGGATCTAATTTCCTCTTGATGTCCTTTATTGCCCTCAGAACACATCCTTATGCAAATATGTTGTTTATTTCTTTAAGCAATTTATTTAATGCCATTCTTTCCCTGTACAATGTAAACTTCACAAGAGTAAGAATATCACCTGCTCGTTCTTCCTCCTATAATGCTGAAGTCTAGAATACTGCAGACCTCAATATTTGCTGAGTAAACAAATTAACAGAGGAGTGATAAACAGTCACACACTCTCTTTGGTCCTGATCTAATATTATGCTAAGCACCCGCTGTCTTGCTCTGAGTATATCAAACCAGTTCAGTAGCACACTGTTCAACATCTTCTAGATATTGCCACATCAAGGAGATACCCAACTGTAGCAAAATACATTTTATACACTGATCAAAACATACGGACCCTCCTGTACACGTATAAGCATGCTCACAGGCACACTGTTAGCAAGTAGAAGTTCCAGCCTAGGCCTGGCCCTAGCTCTTTCCTCCAGTCCAGTCAATGCAAATGAAACATGGGTAGGGTGCCCATCCTCAGCAGCTTCCAAAGCCACAGCACATTGGGAAGCAACAAAAATGCATCGTGGTGACCATTACATGGGCAATCTGGGTCTACTTCTGACCTCAACTTGTACTTCAACAAAGCAGGCACATTTTCATGTAGTTCTGTTAACTCTTGTTCTCCTTGGGGAAGAACACACAAAGGCCGGTTACTCATTAGCCTATTCCTCTAAAACAGCCTGTCCTCTCTTCACTTAATTTCTAGGATGCAAAGTAAAAGTACACAAGAAAATCTGTTCTGGACTGATCTAAATATTTTTATTGGCTAACATTATTCAGTGAATTCACCTGATGAATTGAGCTGGAGAAAAATGTAAATGTTAATGAGGGATAAGTAGTTTGGGACATCTCAGCCATCTTTTAAAAGCTTAATTTAAAACTTTCCCAGTGAAACTAATAACAAAGCAGTAAGTTTGTTCAGCACTATGAATGCCACTAGTGCTAGTTACTCAGTCGTGTCTGACTCTCTGCGACCCCATGGACTGTAGCCTGCCTGGCAAAGAATACTGGAGTGGGGTAGCCGTTCCCTCCTTCAGGGGATCTTTCCAACCCAGGGATCGAACCTGGGTCTCCCACACTGCAGGCAAATTCTTTACCATCTAAGCCACCAGGGAAGCCCATGAACCCGCAAACACACTTGCAGTTGATTTCCTGACATCTTATGGTGGAGAAGAGGTAGGTATTATTCTCTCATTTAAGCAGATGAGAAAAATGGGATCTCAGGGAATTCAAGTGTCATATCCATGACTACACGACTTGGGGCACAGTACTGGAAGACCAAACTGACTAAAAAACCAGGGAATCCAGAATTATTACTAGTAATAATAACAATGATGACCTACTGCTTATGCATTTTATTATAATGCTAAACATTTTATTTGTATTATGTAACTTACTCTGCACTACCTATAAGAAGGCATAATTATCTCCATCTTACAGATGGGGAAACTAGGTCAGCAATCTGCCCAGGTCACTCACGTGGACTGTCTGATTCCCTGGGCCAATCCTTTGATAATTGGCACTCCTTCTTGCTCTAAACTGTTCTCTTCCACCTCCAAGAGGGAATGACTTTTGTGACCAGTTTCTGCATTTCTGTGTTTCGAATAGTCCCCATCAACTTGCCCCCCTTTGTAGTATAAACTAGTGCATGTTATAGAAATGTTTGTAAACCAGAAAAAATTCTGATTAGTGTGATATGAAATTTCCTTTCATACAACTGAAAGTCTGGATTAACTTAAAGCTGATACATTTCAAATTCTCAATAATGATCAATCAGAAAGTATCTGGACTTCTGCAGGTAAAAAGAAGAGACTTGGATTAGCTTTACATCCTTTCCAGCTTGAATATTTTGCTGGCTTTGAATAGGAACTGCCAACTCCTATGCCTTCAGGTATAAGAAAAAGCTTATGACCCTCTTGGAGTAGCTTTACCCCTGCACTTCTGACAGGATCCTGGGTTCTGAAGATGTTTTTCTACTCTAAGAATGAGCAAGCATGAAGTTGAGAGACAACTGACATCAGGTTTCAGTGCTGGGTCCACAGCAAGCAGCGGTGGGGCTCGCGGCAAACTAGAGAATGCGTGCTAAGGGGGCAGCGTTTCCTCTGCAACGACAGTGGCTGCCGCGGGGAGTGAAGGCCCGTGTAAACAGTTATTCAGAGTTTTCAAGAGAAGCTGTTTTTATGTGAACTCTAACTTATAATGTTGACCACTCTTATTTTAAGAAAAACAATGCAGGCCACATACTGCTATATTTTACGGCAGTCTGGACGGGAGGAGAGTTTGGGGGAGAGTACATATATGTATATGTAGGGCTGAATCCCTCTGCTGTCCATTAGAAACTATCAGAACGTTGTTAATCGGCTATACTCCAAAATTAAATAAAAAGTTAAAAAACATAAAATTAATACAGATAACAATTAAAAAAAAAAACCAATGCACGCCAAACAATAGGTAACTGTAGGTCAAATAATTCCTTGACCCATTAGACTGGCAACTTCTTTTTGACCCAGGGTGACATCTTATTCACTGCAGTATTCTTATCACAGTGCTTCGTACCCTGCACAGACCCTAATGTTGAGAGGGATGCTAAGGACTGAGGTGATGGTAAGAAAGTGGGGGTGCTTATCGATATACAACTTATACTAATTGTAGTATTTATACAATTCACACCTTTGTCCTATGTAAATATATATACTCTTATTTTTTGAAAAATATTAACAGAGTTATCCAGTTGATGCAATGTTAGACCACTTTGTTTTCTTCTTTATACTTTTCTGCATTAAGATGAATTTAACGTCACTTAAAACCACAAATCATTCACAATGTTTAAGAAGGCATAGCCCACAAATTATTCACAACATTTCAGAAAGTATATCCACTGCATGAAGCAAAGTATTCAAGCCATAAAACAGAAAAAGCAGAGCTGACAGTCCTGGTAGTAGGATGGTACAGGTAGAAAAAAGACACAGAGGAACAGCAGTAACATGATGATAGCACCACTGTCGACAGATGGGCAAGTTCAAATTCATATCCATCAGTGACTCAGTGACAGACACGTGAACCTCAGCTGCCTTCAGCCTCATCTCACCTCTGAGCAGGGCAATCTACAATGTCTACTCAGCGAAACATCCAGCCCTGAAAGTGAAGGTCTCAGTCTTTCAGTTAGTCTTTCAGTCATGTCCAACTGCGACCCCACGGACGGCAGCCCACCAGGCTGCTCTGTCCATGGGATTCTCCAGGCAACAATACCGCAGTGGGCAAAGCCATTCCCTTCTCAAGGGGATCTTCCCAACCCAGGGATTGAGCCTAGGTCTCCCACACTGCAGGCAGATTCTTTAATGTCTGAGCTACCAGGGAAGCTCCACTCAGCCCTGAGTTCCCATCAAAACACAATACCTTCAACCCCTTGTACTCCCCTCCCCCTCTTCCTGTATGTAGACAGCTATGATTTTAAAAACTGGAGTAATGAGAATCCCTATTTTACGAAAGTTCAGCTTACTGCAACATCTTCTTATGTGCCTGACACTGCAGTTTCGCAGTTTCTGGTGAGGGAGTGGGAGGCTGGGCTGAGTGGAGAAAGCCGGGTGTGATTAGCCGGTGCTTGCATGCTTCAAAGCAGTGGACGTTTTCCCAAACAGTGAGGCAGCACACAGTGAATGCCTCTCGCTCAAGCGAACAGTGATTTCCCTCTGTGACAGAAAGTCTTTTGTAAGAGAATTTTTTCTTCAGAAAAGAGAGAAAGAAATTGGGAGATAAGTGGAGAAGAGGTGACAAGGGGAAAGGGAAGGAAGTGGACATGCATACACAGGAGCAGAGAGAGAAATAGAGAGAGGGAGAGAGAATGAATGAATATTTTGGTGAAGGTGCTACAGCTGCCTAAAAGCCATTCTTTATACACAGCAAAGGAGAATCAACACATTCATATGATAAAGAAAAATAGGTTTATCTTGAAAAGGTTTGACAATGAATGTGAGTTCAATAACATAATTCCAGAGCCTAGATGGCATCAAGGCCTGGTAACCAACAGAAATTATATTGGTGGGCAACATATTGGAAAAAGAGCAGGCAAAGCTAGCCATTAATGAAAGCATTACAGGGAATGATAAGATCACTGTCGGCAGGGGCTTCTAGCCCCTACCTCCCACAGCCAACATTGTGATGAGTCCTGAAACACAGATAAAGGGCCAGGCAGCTTACAGATAAGGCTCCCAGGCCCCATCCCCCGTCTGCACAATCTCTAAGTCCGCCAAAGTTTGACTCGCTTGGAGCCTGCTCACCAGTCTTGTAATTGTTAACGCCATGGCAGAGACACACCTGTCTGGGACAATCCAGTGTCTGAAAAACTAAACAGTAAGCTAAATCTTTCCTTCTTTATTCCTTTTCTCTCATTATTGCCTGAGTCTTTGCACCCCATGCTCTGCCCTCTTTAGAATTCCTATATTAATGTGCATGGCTGGGGCTACTAAATTAATAGTAATTAACTTTTCAAACTATAAGTCAACAACTCACTGTAATGAGTCTTGTGAGAGTTTGAAAGCTATTTTATGCTACGAGAGCCTTGAATGGAAAGCAACTGGAAAGAGATCTATGTGCGAAGAGACATGCTTGGGTCAAATTGTGAGAGCTGCTATATACTGTCCATGCACCATGAAAGCAAGAGAAAGTGTTAGTGCTCAGTCGTGTCTGACTCTTTGCGACCCCATGGACTGTAGCTCACCAGGCTCCTCTGTCCATAGAATTCTCCAAGGAAGAATACTGGATATTCTTCCAGTATTCTGGAAGCCATTCCCCTCTCCAGGCGATCGATCTTCTTGACCCAGGGATTGAACCTGGGTCTCCCACATTGCGGGCGGATTCTTTACCATCTGAGCCACCAGGGAAGCCCCCATTTGCCATGTGCAAAGGTAATTTATTTAATTCTAACAGCCTATGAGGTACTATTGTCCCCATTTTACAGATGATAAAACTGAGATTAAAAGACCAGCCCAAGATCATGTGGCTAGTGAGGGACAGAATTTAACTAGTCTGTTGCCTGAGCGTTGCTTTCAACCTTGAAGCAGGCTGTGCAAACCAGGTGTCTTAAGGCATCTCTTCCTTAAGAGATTTATTACCATCTTCATAAAAGGGCCGTAATACATGTTCAAGTTGAAATGACTACAGTGTGAACAGCGCCTCCTAGAGCCTGTGGGCAAACATGCACGGTGATGTGGGCAACCCTGCTTCTGGGCTGTACGCTGGCCCCGCCACCTCACACCTCCTGTCCTGGGAGGGAAGACCAGAGGAGAGGGTCGCTCAGTGGGGAATTTCAGCAGAACAGCCGAACATGAGGGGTTTTCAACTTCACGTGAAGACTAGCAGTAGCCAAAAAGCCCAAGCTGGAAGAGTGAAATGCAGACGGCAACACACGTGGGGCCGCATCTGAGTATCACCAAGGGTACCTTAAGGTCTTCTTCCATCGAGGCCTGAAATGTTAGTACTAAGGAGGTAAACTGTCTCCGTGGCTTTGCAAACAGAGGGAGCAGTGATAGGACACACCACACAGAGAGGGGGCTCATGTGAGCCCCCCACGACACGGCACCCCCTTGGTCTGCCTGTATAACCGAAGCTGCCTCAACTTCCCCTCATCCCATGCTGGAGGGCAGAGCGGCAGAAATAACACTGTGTGAGAAAAAAAGTTCTATTACCAACTGTAATTTTCTTTTCCTCTCTGAGACTTTTGCATAAGCAAAAATATCAGCCATTGAGTTTGACACTGGCTGACTGTGAGGCAATCAATTTGATGGCAAATTCTATTATTTTAAACCCTAGGTAGTCTAATTCCAGATTTAGGTTTATTTGGGCTCTTCCTTGGCAGACAGGCAGTAATAAAACGACTAGAAAAAATAGGAAACCGTGTACAAGTGCCAGAAAATTCTTTTCCACAAATGAGGTGTACTATCCTAAATAAGATAATCTATTTTACAGGGGAGGGGGTTAGGGTTAGGGTGTGTGATCTGTCACTTCAGTCATATCCGATTCGTTGCAAGTGCATGGACTGTAGCCCTCCAGGCTTCTCTGTCAAAGGGATTCTCCCAGCAAAAATACTGGAGTGGTTGCCATGCCCTCCCCCAGGGGGTCTACCCAACCCAGGGATGGGATCCACATCTCCTGCATTGCAGGTGGATTTTTTACCCACCGAGCCACCTCGGTAATTCAAACTTTTAGAATCTGATGGCATATTCATTAAATTTTCACACTTCGCCAAAGTTAAAATTATAGATGAGTTATCTGATGCTGTTGAATGGCATTTTAAAATTAAGGTGTTCTTCAACTTCACATTTCAACTACTGTAGTAGTTCAGTGTGGACATGTTGAAGAGTCATTTCCTGTTAAACTGGTCACATACCGGGGAGTCTTAGAAAACCACAGCGCAGCAGGTCCTCATACTTTAAGAGCCTCCATCTTCCTCTCTGACGTGACTATTTTGAGGTATGAGTAAGCACACACACTTCTCTGAAACTCATTAACATCCTGCTCATTACTCTGGCTCACATTTAGTTCAGATGATAACATGCTGCTGAAATTAATTTCTAATTACATAATCACAACCTAGATTCTAAGTTCTGTGTCTTTTAATGGTAAATAAAATCAATTTCATGGTTCTTTGATTCTTCCTACATAAGCCAGAGATGCACTACTATATTTTTTCATGTCTTCGTGTTATATCAGAATTCTTCAGTGAGATATTTCATTTCTTTTTAGGGCTCCCAGCCCTAAATTACAAGCACTGTTTCTGCTTCTTTATGAATGCTATGGGAATGAGGTACAATATGAACTTCTGAAACTGAGCTTTATTAAAAGGGGCATTTGCTTTTTAATAAAAGGCAGAGAGAACAAAGAGGAGAAGGCTGGGAATAAGAGGTGCAGCCTGATTCATCTGGTGCTTGGCAGAGAATTGCACTTTCTTTGACCTTTTCTTTTTTTTCCCTCAGCGCAGAATCAACTGTTTTCCTTATTCTTTCCATTAAAAACAAACCTGATCTCTGAGGTTATTAAGTTGGAGCTTCCTTGGTGGCTCAGACAGTAAAGAATCTGCCTGAAATGAAGGAGACCTGAGTTTGATCCCTGGTTCGGGAAGATCCCCTGGAGAAGGAAATGGCAACCCACTTCAGTATTCTTGTCTGGAGAATTTCATGGACAGAGGAGCTTGATGAGCTACATTCGATTAGGTCTCAAAGAATCAGACACAACTGGAGGTCATTAAGTTATCTTTACTTAAATTACCATATAGCTATCTACCTCCCTACCTACGTATGTATGCATATGTGTGTGTGTTGGAAGGAGGACATCCGGAGATATTAATGGAAATTCCTGCCCCTCTTTCACTCAGTATGAGGCACTTGTTGTCCCAGGGAAGAGTAGGAGTACTGTGGTTAAAGTGCAAGGAGACAGAAGTAGTCAGATTTAGCTTCTGAGGTTCAAGGAGATTGGCAACTCACAAAAAGACAATGTTCTCAAGAGAAAAATCTTCTTGAGCATCCATCGGCCTTGGTTCTTGGATAAACCACAGGCATATGAAGGTGGAGCAAGTTCTCCTGCCCACAACTGCTCTCTTCCTGCTCCCCTGACATGTAAGGCTGGGCAGGCAGGAAGGCTATGATGAGGCGAGGTGGAAGGAAGACAGAATCTTTGATGTGTGGAGCTCCAAGAATTATACGGTGCTCAAAGCATAGGAGACTAGACCTTGCTTTCCAGGGTAGAGCCCAAGAGATCAGAAACCTCTGCCCCAGTGTAGAGAGGCAATGGCTAAATGAGCCCACTCGGACAGCTCAGTGTGGAGCAGAGAGGAAAGCTGAGGACTGCTGGGCTTGCCCTGAGGGAGGAAAGACACCTCTCAGGAGCATAAGATACTTCCAACCACAGGTCCTGGAGACCCTGGGTCATCCCAATAAGTGCCAGGATAGTAACAGCATTCAGATCCGTAGATCACTCCTGGAGGAAAGGGGTGTGAATACTTGGTATTTACACTTAAGAACCTGAGGAAAAATCAGGAAATTACAGCATATATCTGCCAATGACTATGGCAAGATTTTAGTAACAGATCCAATATGGACTCAAAATCTGTTACAGTCAGTTCTATGGAGACAAATTAAGTTAAATTTCACATGTTTATTTTGTAGCTGTGTAATTTGTGTGTTGTGCACACACACATCTGCCTATTGGCTATCTATTGCACACTGCACATGTTAAATTTTACCCTGACTTCTGTTTAGTTCAGTAGCTCAGTCATGTCTGACTCTTTGCAATCCCAAGGACTGCAGCACGCCAGGCTTCCCTGTCCATCACCAACTCCCGGAGCTTGCTCAGACCTCAAGTCCATCGAGTTGGTGATGCCATCCAACCATCTCATCTTCTATTGTCCCCTTCCCCTCCTGCCTTCAATCTTTCCCAGCATCAGGGTCTTTTCAAATGAGTCAGTTCTTCGCATCAGGTGGCCAAAGTATTGGAATTTCAGCTTCAGCATCAGTCCCTCCAGTGAATATTCAGGACTGATTTCCTTTAGGATGGACTGATTGGATCTCCTTGCAGTCCAAGGGACTCTCAAGCGTCTTTCTTCTCCAACACCACAGTTCAAAAGCATGAATTTTCGACGCTCAGCTTTCTTTATGGTCCAGCTCTCACATCCATACATGACTACAGGGAAAACCATAGATTTGACTAGACGGACCTTTGTTGGCAAAGTAATGTCTCTGCTTTTTACCCTGACTTTGGCATTATGAAATCAGCTAGTGCCAACAATGTTTAATAACCAAATAAGACTTCCTTGAGCACTGACTTAGTTAACACATATCTGAATTATTACTGTATTACTGTGTTAGTCACTCAGTCATATCCAACTCTTTGCAACCCCATGAACTGTAGCCCCTACCAGGCTCCTCTGTCCATGGAATTCTCCATGGAAGAATACTGAAGTGGGTAGCCATTCCCTTCTCCATTAACATATACCTATTACTGAGGAATTCCAGATGGAAGGTGAAATTGTTTCCAAAGCCAAATGTGCCATTGTGAAGCATGCTATTGTGAAGCTACACACAAGTTATTTTCAAATGATCTTTTCCATTCAAATAGAACATAGTCACTTATATCTCCATTTAAAGGGACAGAATAAAAGTTGTACAATTATGTTTATATAGGATAATTAAAACAAATCTGATTTGGGGCTAATTTGATTCGATAAATATTAATTCTCCAGTTTGCTTTTGGTTCAGTGGACTACAAAACTGACTCTAAATCAATGTCTCCAGGAAGGCTGCACCTCAAAGATCTGATAAAATCTTGACTTTAATCCATCTGGCCCATGTCCAAAAGTGATATTCCATCTCTATACCTATAGCCAAGAATATCCAACCATATTCCTTCATGATAATTACCATCTTTCTTCTCTTTCTCTCTCATACCTCTATGTCCTGTACCTAATAATACTAAGATTGGAAGTGTGTGTGTGTGTGTGTGTGTGTGTGTGTGTGTGTGTGTTGACTAAATAGTTTTATGGTCTTTGTTCCTTTATTCTGTGCCTGTGTATGCATGTGTGCATGCAAAGTCGCTTCAGTCATGTCCTACTCTTTGCTACCCTATGGACTGTATCCCTCTAGGCTCCTATGTCCATGGGATTCTCCAAACATGAACAATGGTATGGGTTGCCATATTCTGTGCTTACTGTGTATAAGTTACTAGGTTTGGTGCAAAAACAATAAAGATGAACAAGATACAGTCCTTAGCCCCCAGCACTTACTGCCCAATGGCAAGATGGAATTAGACACTTAGGATCCAGTATGATAAATGCTGTGACAGTGCTATGAATGGAGGAGGAAATGGCAACCCACTCCAGTATTCTTGCCTGGAGAATTCCATGGACAGAGGAGCCTGACAGGGTCTACAATCCATGGGGCCATAAAGAGTAGGACATGACTGAGCGACTAAGCACAAGGCTGTTAAACATTAAATAAGATTCATGGAGTTGAATTCTGTCTAGGGCTCTTCCAAAGGGACTGCTTCTTTCTACCTACTTCATGGAGTTCCTGGATAAGCAAAAAGTCTGTAGGAGCCTTGCTCACACTGAGCTGGTTGTGGGTCTGCAGACTGTGCAAACCTGGTAGGCAGCAGGGACCTTAGGTGGGAAGGCATGAGGTTTCGGTGTTGGTTTGGCCTCATACAGCCTCTGAAGGCGCTCTAAATCCCAGGGTGGCACTGTCGTAGACTTGCTGGGTTCCTACCACTCTGGCTGAGTTTATAAATGATGCTGTTTTAGCCTCTGAACTCCTCTGCTAGCTGACCCAGAGGCTAGAGTTATTCATTCATTTAGAAGGCTTTTAACAAGCACTTTCTGCTGTGCTAGGCATTCTGATAGGAGCTGGGGACTCAAACAAAAGATGCAGTCTCTAAGTGAAGAAGTCAGAGGGAAGAGGATAGAAAAACAATTCTATGATGGTTGGAAGTTGAGAGAGGAAAGCACGGAAAACCCACCTGCAATCATATGAGGAGCAGATGTTTGAGCTGAGTTTTGACTGATGAATGGAAGTTAGCCAAAGTTGGCAGGGGGTGGGCGGGGGGAGGAAGGCTTGGATTTTGTGTGTATGTGTCTGTGTGTGTGTCCTCCACGTGTCTATGTATGAGATATGGGGAGTTGAATAAATAAATGAATGAAAGGGGACTTAGTTTTTCTTTCCTACACTAGAGAAAGGTTTTTAAAATATTTTTTTATTGTGATGATGAGTAGGACATCTGATTTAACATGAGTCCAAATGTATCAAATCTCAATATGGAAATTAGTGACATTAAGAAATGTCAAGCTCTCAAACGTTGCCAAGTTGCAAATATGATTATATAGACCCACATGCTGTTTAAGAAAATTATGTTTAGAAAGAAAACACAAGAAAGAAGCAAGTTCCCAACTTGACTTTAGAATGTTCACAAATCATCCACATGGAACTTTCTGTGATTACTTAATTAATAGTAAAGACTCTCACCATATGCTAGAGTACCCCATTTCAGCAGTGTAGATAGTCAATTACTGTACTTAATTTTGCTCTATTTTCAATTCATATGTTTAACTGTATAGAGAGTTAGGGAACATGTGCTCTTCCTCGCTTGCAAATGGAATGTGTAATGGGAAATCCCCAGCCTTGAAGGGCTTAAATCAATAAATAGCACGTGTTGTATCATCCCTTGTTATGATGGCTGGATGACACCCACCTGTGGAGTTCTGAAAAGGGAGGAGGCATGTCAAAGCACCACTTGACTAAATCTCCAAGGCTATGGTTTAAAAACAATTCTAAAAGTACTATGTATCACACTGCAAAATCTTGATTAAAAATTGCTGAACCATCACTCCTTGAAGAAATATCTTAATGTAAAGAAGAAAGTAAAAGGTTCTTCAAAGTTAAAAAAACACATTTCACTAAGCGCCAAGCCATTGGTCAGCTAACACTTTTTAAAGTAGGATCATGAACTCTGGCAAATTCTTATTGCTTTAGGATACACAATCCTAAAATACATAATCCATCTTAGACGCAAATCTGGTAGATTTATACTCAGTTTCCAAAAGGAGTATATTGTTTGAGATCTAGGACCAATTTTCCAGAAGTCAAAGTTTAAAGATCTGAACGCTTGCAGAAATCAGATTTTAGCATTTATATTGGAGAAGTTTAATTCAGGCTCCATTTTGCTCAGCAGATGGGATACAGTTTCGTTCAATGCTTTGTACCTAAATTTATCAAATGGTAGAAATTTAAAATACAATGAGGTATGAGCTTCATAAAATTCTAAGAGAGAAACTGAATGTTGGAAGTGCCAGTACTGAACAGCTTCAAATGAAAAAAATCCATGACTCCTCCTGATGGCTTCCCCACTTAGTCACCCTGCTTTATAAGAGGGCAGGGCATTAAGAACCTGGATCATTTTTCCTGGAGAGTCCTCAGGGCTGTCTCCTAATTGATGAAAGGTGGAACTGCTGAAGAAAATGGAAGGATTTTTGCATGAGTTTCAGATTAATTACTGAAGAAGAAGACTGGGTTATAATACACTCCAAGAAAATATGTTTATGATTAAGAATGAAAAGACGTAGTATAGAATCAACTTTGCTTTTTAAAAGAAAACGAAACTCTTAAATATACTTGTTGTTATAATGCAACCTAAAATTAGCCCTCTACTAAAAAATTTATCTGAGGTGATGTGACTTTGTCTCTTGCTGGAGAAATGGACACAAAAATAAAAGTGTTCACCACTTGTATCTTGGCAGAAAAAATGTACTTGACACTTGTAACCTTAATGCAACCCCTTAAAATCATGGATCTCTGCTCTGAGAGCACCCTTGAATTTGCAACATTAAATGCATATGGAATGCCCTGATGGGTGACCACAGGTTGATAATGACTAGGCAAAGAGACTGAAGGAAACATGAAAAAGGGGAAAAAATATAGATAAACAAGAAGGAATCTGTACTCTGCATCAAAAACTATCCCAAGGTCTGCAATGTCTTAACTAGCCCTGGCTTGCCTTAACCAAACTCTAAGACGATCTAGGTAAAATTAATCATTTACTGAAAGATAGTTATAGCTAATGTTTATTGAGCACCCACTTTGTACCAAGCATTGTTCTAGTACTTTAAATGTATTAATTCCCATAGTCCTCACAGAACACACACACACACACACACACATAAATATATGTATGTATGCTCAGTTCAGTTCAGTTTAGTCTCTCAGTCGAATATGACTCTTTGTGACCCCATGGACTGCACCACACCAGGCCTCCCTGTCAATCACCAACTCCCAGACCTTACCCCAACTCATGTCCATTGAATCAGTGATGCCATCCAACCATCTCATCCTCTGTCATCCCTTTCTCCTCCTGCCCTCAATCTTTCCCAGCATCAGGGTCTTTTCAAATGAGTCAGTTCTTTGCATCAGGTGGCCAAAGTATTGGAGTTTCATTTTCAGCATCAGTCCTTCCAATGAACACCCAGGATTGATCTCCTTTAGGATGGACTGGTTGCATCTCCTTGCAGTCCAAGGGACTCTCAAGCGTCTTCTCCAACACCACAGTTCAAAAGCATCAATTCTTCAGCACTCAGCTTTCTTTACAGTCCAACTCTCACATCCATACAGGACTACTGGAAAAACCATAGCCTCGACTAGACGGACCTTTGTTGGCAAAGTAATGTCTCTGCTTTTTAATATGCTGTTTAGGTTGGTCATAACCTTCCTTCCAAGGAACAAATATCTTTTAATTTCATGGCTGCAATCACCATCTGCAGTGATTTCGGAGCCTTGAAAAATAAAGTCTGACACTGTTTCCCCATCTATTTGCCATGAAGTGATGGGACAAGATGCCATGATCTTAGTTTCTGGATTGTTGAGTTTTAAGCCAACTTTTTCACTCTCCGCTTTCACGTTCATCAAGAGGCTCTTTAAGTTCTTCTTCACTTTCTGCCATAAGGGTGGTGTCATCTGCATATCTAAGATTATTGATATTTTTCCCAGCAATCTTGATTCCAGCTTGTGCTTCATCCAGCCCAGCGTTTCTCATGATGTACTCTGCATATAAGTTAAATAAGCAGGATGACAATATACAGCCTTGACATACTCCTTTTCCCATTTGGAACCAGTCTGTTGTCCCATGTCCAGTTCTGTTACTTCCTGACCTGCACACAAGTTTCTCAAGAGACAGGTCAGATGGTCTGGTATGCCCATCTCTTTCAGAATTTTCCACAGTTTCTTGTGATCCATACAGTCAAAGGCTTTGGCATAGTCAATAAAGCAGAAATAGATGTTTTTCTGGAACTCTCTTGCTTTTTCGATGATCTGCCAGATGTTGCCAATTTGATCTCTGGTTCCTCTGCCTTTTCTAAAACAAGCTTGAACATCTGGAAGTTCACAGTTCATATATTGCTGAAGCCTGGCTTGGAGAATTTTGAGCATTACTTTGCTAGCCTGTGAGATGAGTGCAATTGTGCAGTAGTTTGAGCATTCTTTGTCATTGCCTATGAGCAGTATGTATGGTCAATCATGTCCAATCTTGTGATCCTATGGACTGCAGCCCACCAGGTTCCTCTGTCCATGGGATTGTCCAGGCAAGAATACTGGAGTGGGTTGTCATTTTCTCCTCCATGGGTTCTTTCTGATCCCAGGGACTGAATCCTCACCTTCCATGTATCCTACACTGGCAGGCAGATTCTTTACCACTGTGCTACCTGGAAGCCCAAGTATTTCTCTACCAACAACTAAAAGAAGCTTGATCTTGCCTTTAATTTATGAGATACAACCAGCCATCTGCTCTTGTGAAGATAGTCAAAACCACTTTCTAGTTACTTGAAAGCAACAGTTACTTCTCTCAGAATTAGCTCTTTCCCCTTTTGGCCAAGGGGCCCTGTACCACATAAACCAGGAAAACTCTACATGTGTTACATCAAGTTTTAGAGCTTTCTGCATTGCTAGCCACTTCCTTTAATTTAGGTTCCTTACCTATTCAATATGTAGAAGCAAGCTCAGGCAAACTGTGAGGTGTCTTAATTTTGTCTCAAAGGATCTCATACTCTCTTTCCTCCTTAGAGGTGGCAGTGGGGTTGGGGTAGGGACCTTAACCCCATCCCCTAGCACCCAACACTTTAAGACTTTTCTGCCTACTGAGCCACTATATTCAGGTCTGTTTGCACAAGCAGTGCTCTAAATCTCCAAAATCTCCCACTTTCCTGACCCTTCATCTCTACCGCTCCCACCTAGGATTGCTATTACCTTAGTTTGAAGAGCCTAGGTCTTAGGTGAACACTGAGTAATAGAAAGTTGATTTACCAACACTAGGTCAGGAATCTGCAATGCAATCCTCAAGCCCTTGTAATAAAGTTCTGAATCACTTTGGGTATTAACACATTGTCAGGAGTGACCTATTGAGGGATGGACAATGAACCACAGTGAGAGTAAGAACTCTTTGAAATACTGGAATACCCAACCCAATAGGAGGGAATGGAGGCAATTCCATTGCTTCCACTTATGGGGAAAGGGCCTGGCTCCCCTTTACCCATTTGGATAAATCTACTGATACTACCCTAAGAAAGTACTTTGAAAACTGACCTCTTGTGGGACTTCCCTGGTGGTTCGATGTCTAAGACTCCATGCTCTCAATGCAGGGGCCCCAAGTTTGAACCCTGGTCAGGGAACTAATGGAGAAGGCAATGGCACCTCACTCCAGTACACTTGCCTGGAAAATCCCATGGACAGAGGAGCCTAGTGGGCTGCAGTCCTTGGGGTCTTGAAGAGTCAGACACGACTTAGTGACTTCACTTTCACTTTTCACTTTCATGCATTGGAGAAGGAAATGGCAACCCACTCACTCCAGTGTTCTTGCCTAAATAACCCCAGGGATGGCAGAGCCTGGTGGGCTGCTGTCTATGGGGTCGCACAGAGTCGGACACAACTGACGCCATTTAACAGCAGCAGCAGGGAATTAAGAGACATGGATTTGACCCCTGGGTCAGGAAAATGCCCTGGAGAAGGAAATGGCAATCTCAGGGACAGAGGAGCTTGGCCAGCTACAGTCCAAAGAGTCAGACACGCCTGAGTGACTAAACAACAACAAAAACTAACACAGGGAACTAAATCCACATGAAGCAACTAAATATCCCATATGCCACAACAAAGATTGAAGAGCCCTCTTGCCGCAGCAAAAACCCAGCTCAGCCCCCCACAAAAAAACAAAAAAAGACCTTTTGTGTTCAAGCCCTAAAATAAAATGGGCTGGGGGTAAATTAGAGTGGGGAGAGAGACAAGGAGGAAGAAAGGCCATCTCTGTTTGATTCCATCTCTCTCCCCCTTTTCTCCCTAGGCAGAGAAAGATGCTGCCAAAGCCCCACCCTGGTTGCCCTATTTCACACTCCATGGCCCCCACATGGAGTGTTTGGGAGGCAATAGCGCCATCAGCAGGTGGGCTAAATCGGCTGAACCCTCATCACAGACCACTGCTGTTGCTGCACCAAGATGCACAACACACGGCTACCATCAACAAAAACAGGGAAGAGCTGTTTTGCCAGAGAATGATGGAAAGAACCGAAGCTTTAGATCGGACAGGCAAGCTTCACCATCTAGTTAAATACCCTCAGGCAAGAGAATCAAGCTCTCTTGATTTCAGCAGTACACAGCAATGCCTGAGAAATTATCTGGCACAGTCTTTGCTCAATGGTTGTTTGTTCCCTGTGTTTTTCTTTCCAGATCATTACAAGGTCACCCTTACTGCCAGCTTGTACCTGTGGTATCTTCCAGAACTTTCTGCCTTCACTACACTTGACCTCTTGTCTGATCACACAGATAAAGGGCATTTGATTCTTCCTTAGTACTTCTCAGAAATACAAACTTCTTATCTGCCTGAATTCCTGCTGGAAGGGACCTGGTCGTCTAGTCTGTGGTTGTAGTTTATGAAGATAAAGAAACAGAATAGGGGTGAATCATTTTGGGTCCCATTTCAGGAGGGAGCCTGGAGTATAAGTATAATCTACTCGCCTAAGATTTCTTTCTCCTGTTCTTTTACTCAAAGTCTGGTTTGACATCCCAATTCTTTTCTAAAGTCTGATGAATTACACCAAAGGAATGACCTCTGTAAACCTTCCTTTCTGGCTCAAAGCGGGGCTGTTTCTATAACTTGTATGATGAGTAGTAAGTGCATTAGGGGCTGCCTTTCTTTCATTTTATGTAATTTAGGATTTTGATATGTGGATTCTGCTTATGGGGAGGCCATATATAGCTTGAAAAACACATTTGGAAGCAAAAATGTTGGAAGCCTGGGCCCATCTACAAGTCTGACTCTGACTGGTAGTTCTCTAAATATCCAAATTCCTACTGTTGTATGTCTCTCTTTAAAAAAAAAAACCAACTATTTGGCCCCACCAGGTCTTCCTTGTGGCACACAGGACCTTCAGTCTTCATTGTGGCATGCATGATTTCTTAGTTGCAGTGTGTGGGATCTAATTCCCTGACCAGGGATCAAACCTGGGGCCCCTGCATTGAGAGCATGGAGTCTTAGCCACTGGACCACCAGGGAAGTCCCACCCACTTCTGTATCTCTTGATAACAGATGTGACTGTAACAGTGACAGGAAGCAATTGCTGATTGGTAAATGGAGAAACTATCATAAAAGGGAAAACAGAGCCTGGAAGGTTTTATTTGAGGTTGGCATGAAACAACTAACAGTGTGGTCTCATGGTATCAGTGGGCAAGAACTCAAGAAGGTATCCCAAGCCTCCAGGGGCCAGGCTGGGCCCAGTCTTTTCCCCATGGTTTCCCAGGATCTCAGGGAGGCCCTAGGGTGGGAGTGGCGGGGGTCCTGATACCAGGAATCAAGTCACATCCTTTTGTAAAACAGCCACCAAGGCAGAGGTTAAAGTCTCATTCTCTTTAGGTCTCTCTTCACCAGTACTGCCATATACCCTAGCAGAATAGCCAGGAAGGGAGAAATGCTACGGAGTGTGTGTTAGTTAAGGGTGATGGTAGCAGGGGAGGGTCGGGGGTCGTTTCCACAAAATGATTTGCATGAAACTGAGCTCCTGGGGTTAGCGATAAACAGCAAGGTCAAGCAATGGCGATATATTAAAATTCTCTTCTGGGTGAGGTAGGGCTAATAAGAATGTACTTTTAGAGATTATTTTAAAGTGTTTTCAGCTACTACTTTTGATGTTAACAATGGAAACTAAATATATCCTTCCTATATATGGCTTTCTCCTCTTAGTGCTTTCAGGTTCCTTATTTATTTGAATTTTATGGTACACTTCTAAGGCCAGGCAGTCTGATTTCATGATTCCATCTTGGCATCATTAGTGGAAATCATTAAGCTTTGAAGTGAGATGGGCAAGGGTTTCAAATTTTAGTTCCTTATTTACTAGTTGTATGTCCCTGACCTTGGCAAGCTATCAGCACTCTGAAATTCAACTTCATTTGTTCACTCAGTCTGGCTCCTTCTCATAACTGCCTGAGAGGGTGCTCCAGAGGATACAAGGAGATAACCTCTGTAAAATGCTGGCCACAATGAGCAATCGATAATTGCTATTTCCCCTTGTGTGAGACGGCAAATCCATCTCACACACCAACTGCCATCAGACTGCACAGTTAGGTTTTCTGTTTTCTGTGGGCTCTGACACTAGAATTGAGATGGGTGAACACTAAACAAATGACCACTAGAAATGCTTAATGGCACTGAGTGTAATAAAGACCACAAGTCCTCTGAATGTGATGAATTAGACTTCTATTTGAACAGATGACCTCCCTGAATCCACAGACCGGAGTTCATCAAGATTACTGCTATCACAGGGAGCCGCATGTTAGAGTATAATCTCACCAATTAAAAATTTGTAGGGTGTGCACACTGACAGTCTGTCAGCATCCTGATAACTTTTTATTAATCAGTGTCTCAGACTTAGGGTGCCCTCTCCACTGTGTGTCTGGGAGAACCTTCCTGTCTTCGGTGTCATGTAGCCCTGTCTACACACATACCCCTTTACTCATGTGGGGGAGATGGCAGGAAAAGGGATGGTTATCAGCCTCTGCAGGATGGATGATCTGCTCCTGGATTTCTGGGCCATACCTCCTTTCCTTTCCTCCTCTGTCTCTGCTCAGTGTCTTTTTCCAGTCCACTCTGCAGAAAGTGTGTCTTCTACCAGTTCCCTAGGATTTTGTCCACCGTCCCCTTTCTTTTTCTAAAATTTACTTTAAAAAAATTCTATTTATTTTTCATTGAAGGATAATTGCTTTACAGTACTGTGTTGGTTTCTGCCATGCATCAACATGAATCAGTTAGAGGTATACATATGTCCCTTCCCTCTTGACCCTCCCTCCTTCCTTCCTCCCCCATAAATCTACTTATTTTCTTTAAACACTAACAACTATTTAAAATTTTTAATACTGCAGACATGGTTAGATGGCATCACCAACTCAATGAACACGAGTCTGAGCAAACTCCAGGAGATGGTAAAGGATAGGGAAGCCTGGTGTGCATCAGCCCATGGGGTCGCAAACAGTCAGACACGACTGAGTGACTCGACAACAACAAAAGCCATACACACACACAAACACAAAGCTCACCTCTGTATCCCAACCTAAGCTCTGCCTGGTACCCTACAGGAGCTTGTTGAACTGCCTGCTCACCACCCTGCAAAATAATGCCAGTCCCCTTTCTAGTCTTCTGTACTTGCCGAGGGTGGTCCAGCCACACTAGCACCTTCAGGCACAGCTGCCTGTTGACGTCTATTCACCATATCTGTATTTTCAGCTTGAGTATCCAACCTATCAAGGCTTTGCCCTCTGTTTTCCTATAGGGACCTCAGAGATTTATTTTAAAAATTTAAAAATTAATTTACAATTGTCTTTGCTTTACACTTGCTTCCTCACTGATTTAGCCTGAATCAAAGAAGAAAATCAACATTAATCCACATTCAGAGACCTAGGAGTCAACATCAACACCTCTCTCTGTGCCCAGAGCTAATTACCCAGTGCAGGCACGCGTGCTAAGTCCCTAGAGTCGTGTCTGACTCTTTGTGACCCTATGGACAGGAGCCCACCAGGCTCCTCTGTCCATGGGATTCTCCAAGCAAGAATACTGGAGTGGGTTGTCATACCCTCCTCCAGGAGATGTTACTGGCCCAGGTATCAAACCCGAGTCTCTTATGTCTCCTGCATGGCTCCTTACCACTAGCGCCACCTGGGAAGCCCAATTGCCCAGTACATCTTGCTAACTCTATCCATTTAATGTCTATGAAATACCCCCTTTTCTCTTGGTGCTTTCTGATTAGGAGAGGAAAACCATAATGGCTTTGGGGCTAATTTCTAGGGTTTCTCCTTAACAGCTATATGGTTATAAGCAAAGACCTTAGCCTTTCTGATCCTTGGTTTCTCCATCTGTAACACATGGATAACATCTGATTTGCTGTTTAAATGAGTTAGTGTTTGGTATGGAGGCCATGAAGAGCTCTGGACATAGTTACATTTTGCATGGTTTCTCATGTCTTCTCAGTTACACCAGTGCTTTGACTTGGTTGCAGTAAGATTTACCTGGAGGGCCCCATCCTAGGAAATTTGTATTTCTAACAAGTACCCAGGTGATGCTGACTCTGCAGCTCCCAGGCCCACACCTTGACTAAAGAGAGGCCCCTTGGCCTGTAACCTTCCCATTCCCAGCCCCACCTCCACCCTTTACAAAGCCATCTTTAAAAAACATCCTCTGGTCTTTACATAAAAATTACTTGAACTTCCTAGTAATTGTTTAGCAGTTTTTCTGCACTCAAACTTCCAAGTAAGTGCTTAACATGAATGAACTTATTCAAAGCTGGTAACAGCCTGTGAGATGGTACCTCCCTTCTACAGATGAGGAAGCTGAAGCACAGAGAGCTTAAGGAATCCATCCAAGGTGACGAAGCCTGAGATGGAATTTGATGCCAGATTCCAGCCCTTGACTCCAGAGGCCAGAATCTTTTTTTTTTTTTTAATTTCATTTATTTATTTGACTCCTCTGGGTGGTCTTAGTTGTGGCATGTGGGATCTAGTTCCTGACCAGGGCTTGAATCCTGAGCCCCCTGCATTGGGAGCATAAGTCTCAGCCACTGGACTACCAAGGAAGTCCCAGAGGCCAAAATCCTAAACATCGTACTCACTGCCTTTCTGCCTCATCATTTCCTCATCTTAAGATCCTCCAAAAAACAATAGTCTACAGGATTTAAAACCATCACTTTGCATAGCCTATGTGACCCCAAAGTCTCCTTCTGCACCACTCACCACCTTGTTCCCTGACCTCTAGACATTACAAACTGGTTTATCAAGTACACCTCCCCTGCATGAAACATCTCTCGACCACCTCTATTCATTCTTTACAAAGTTCAGCTAAGATATTACCTCTTTTGAGAAGTCTTCCCAGCTTTTCTTCACCAACTGTGGATTAAAAGTCACTCTTCTCCGAAAGCTCCCCTTGCACTTAGCTCTCCACACACATTTGCTTACTGTGGACTCTACCAAAGAGTAAGCACCCAGTTCAGGGCACTGCAGACTCCTGTCGGTGCACCTAACAGGCAGATAAAGACCACCTGTTCATGAGTGACATAAACTGTACCCAATAGCACTTTCAGGCCTTCGCCTGTTAATTCCTCAGTGGGTTCTTTCTCTGGGCTCCCTCAGGCCTGTGTCAAAACCAGTCTTGATGACATTTCTTTAAAAGAGATTTAACTTAGCTTTATTGCTGAGAATTTCCCTCAAGAATAAAATGTAAAATGTATTAATAGCAAATATCCATATACCTGCCACACACCATTTTTTTTAATTGAAATACTTACAATATTTAAATTTACAATATTGTCTCTGTTGTGATTTACAATATTGTGTTAGTTTCAGGTGAACAACAAAGCGATTCAGTTATGTATTTTCAGATTATTTTCCATTATAGATTATTTCAAGGTACTGAATCTAGCTTCCTGTGCTATGCAATAAATCCTGGTTGCTTCTCTATTTTATGTATAGTAGTTTGCATCTGTTAGTCCCACACTCCTAAATTATTCCTCCCTCACCCATCTAAATAACCATAAGTTGGCTTTCTATGTCTGTGAGTCTGTTCCTATTTTGTATATAGATTCATTTGTATTACTTTTTTACATTGCACATACAAATGATACCATATTTGTCTCCATCTGACTTACTTCACTTAATATGATATTCTCTAGGTCTGCTCATGTCGCTCCAAATGGCAATATTTCATTCTTTTTTATAGCTAACATTCCATCATGTATATGTGTGTGTGTGCACGCAGGTGTGTACACCACATCTTCCTAACCAACTGTCTGTTGCTAGGACTTGGGTTGTTTCCATGTCTTGACTATTGTAAATAATGCTGCTATGAACACTGGGGTGCATGTATCTTTTCAAATTCGAGTTTGCCTCCTTTCTGAGGGCATATATCTAGGAGTGGGGTTGCTGGATCATATCTATTTTAGATCTTTAAGGAAACTCCATACTGTTTTGGAATATTATACACCATAAGGGCTACACCAATTTCCAGTCTTATCAACAGTGCATGATGGTTGCCTTTTCTTCACATCCTTGCCAAAACTTGTTATTTGCTGTCTGTCTGATAATACGAAGTCTGACAGTGAATGAGGTGATAGCTCATTGGGGTTTCCATCTGCATTTCCCTGATAAGTGGTATTCAGCATCCTTTCATGTGCTTGTTGGTCATCTATATGTCTTGTTTGGAGAGATGTCAGCTTAGGTATTCTGCCCATTTTTTTGGGGGGGTGGTTATACTGGGTTATATGAGCTGCTTGTATATTTTGGATATTAACTCATTGTTGGTCTCATTGTTTGCAAATATTTTCTCCCAATCTATGGGTCTCTTTTTGGTTTAGTCTCCAAAGAAGACATAAAAATGGCTAACAAACACATGAAAAGATGCTCAACATCACTCATTATCAGAGAAATGGAAATCAAAACCACAATGAGGTACCACTTTACACCAGTCAGAATGGCTGCCATCCAAAAGTCTACAAGCAATAAATGCTGGAGAGGATGTGGAGAAAAGGGAACCCTCTTACACTGTTGGTGGGAATGCAAACTAGTACAGCCACTATGGAAAACAGTGTGGAAATTCCTTAAAAAACTGAAAATAGACATGCCATATGACCCAGCAATCCCACTGCTGGGCATATACACCGAAGAAACCAGAATTGAAAGAGCCACGTGCACCCCAATGTTCATCGCTGCATTGTTTACAATAGCCAGGACATGGAAGCAACCTAGATGCCCATCAACTGACGAATGGATAAGAAAGCTGTGGTACATATACACAATGGAATATTACTCAGCCATAAAAAAGAATACATTTGAATCAGTTCTACTGAGGTGGACGAAACTGGAGCCTATTATCCAGAGTGAAGTAAGCCAAAAGGAAAAACAACAATACAGTATACTAACGCGTATATATGGAATTTAGAAAGATGGTAATGAGAACCCTGCATGCGAGACAGCAAAAGGAACGCAGATGTATAGAACGGACACGTGGACTCTGTGGAAGAGGGCAAGGGTGGGATGATATGGGAGAATGACATTGAAACATGTTAATTACCATATGTGAAATCAATCGCCAGCCCAGGGTTGATGCTCGGGGCTGGTGCACCGGGATGTCCCAGGGGGAGGGAGTCGGGAGCGGGGAGGGAGGGGGGCTCTGGATGGGGAGCATGTGTAGATCCATGGCGGTTTCATGTTACTGTATGGCAAAACCAACACAATAAAGTAAAGAAAATTAAAAAAAAAAAAAAAACAGTCCTTCCTTGAGCGATCGGTCAAGATTAAGCTCTTTTCTATCACTGTCATTATATTAGTTTGCTTTTAAGCATTTTTTTGTTTTGTTTTGTTTTAGACATACCTCTAAGTAACTGAATGTAGGTTTGAGGCTTTAAAGAGTAGAAAGGATGTTTGGGTTTGCTTAGTTCTGTGTTTGCTTTTCCTCAACTGCGATCCAGGGACTCTGATGGAACCCCATTTCCACTTGAAATTCTAAGTCCTTGAAAACAAATTCCTTTTGGTAGCAGTAACTTATTTTCATCACATTCATCTCATTTTGTCTCTGGTTGAAATGGCCCAGGTAGGCTGCTGCAATCTAGAGAACCTAATTGTTAGAAGAGCTGATGAGCAATATCCTGTTGAACGTGACATTTCTAGGTATAAGACGTGCTGCGAGTGTAAAAAGCTCTAATTATAAAGCCCCAGGAGAGTCAACCACAGTAGCAGCTGCAGGCGTTAGTGACGCGTGAATGTTTTGTACTCCTGCCACTTCTAATGTTTCAGGGTGGTGTTTCTGGAATCACATTCAACTGACTGTCAGGATGAACAAATTCCACATTTTGACGGCACAAAAGATAACATCAATGGCCTGGCTCAAACTTACAGGGAAATGCAGGCCTAAAAACCAAATCTGTTTCCTCCACTACCGGCTTTCCTTGTACACGTATTGATACATAAATCAGTATAGAAGAACCTCGTCATTTCTCAACAGAAATTTAGTAATTAAGACAGAGAATCAACTTCTAGTGAAACCCAAGATTTTACTTATGTAGGATGCTAATGAGTGTATACGAGAAAATGGAAGAGTGGGTGTCTGACAACAGGGAAAGGAAGAGAGTCCAGCATAATTACCTTCTTCTCTCTCCCACTCCTGAGCTTTAGTCCAAGAGCAGAGAAATTACCAGGTGGAAATTTGTCTCTACCGTTAAATAGTGAGCTCTTTAAAAAGACATTTTCTTTCACTGCAAGCATGGGACATAGCACAGTGTCTGAGCAAAAATTGTTACTGAAGGAAGGGAAGAAAGGGAAGGTAGGAAAAAGGAAGGAAGCTTGATGTGTCTTGCCTAGTGAGTGGTGTTAGTGTTGATAGCCTCTCTCTGGTACATGATGAGGTTGTTTCTTGGGGAGAAAGGAAGAGAGAATGTCTAGGCTTTAAACAGTGGCAATCTTTTTTCTTTTTCATGATGAAAGAGGATGGATATCAGCTCTTACTTGGACGCAGAAACTGATAACTCTATGGAAATGTGAAGAAAGGAAAGAAAGGCAGGCCAAAACTGATTATATTAAACTAACTTTAGATACAAAGTTAGTTAAAATATCTAACTTTGCAGCAGTTAGATACAGTAACAGAGGGTGCGGTCATTTTCCCTTGCTATGTAAGAATTTACTGCAAATTCAGTAGCTTAAAACATCACATACCAATTACTGCACAATTTATTTGGGTCCCTAGGAGTTTGAATGCAGCTCTATGGGGTCCTCCATGCAGAGTCTCCCAAGGGTATAGCCAAGGTATCAGCAGAACTGTGGTTCTCATCCAGACCTTGGTGTCCTCTCCAAGCTTATTCAGGCAGAATTCAATTCCCTGAAGCTGTAGGACTGAGGGAATTGTTGGCTGTTGGCAGGGTGGGGGTGGGGGCCCTCTCAACTCCTAGAGCTCACTCTCAGTTCCAAACTCTTCTGAAGAGTTTGGGCCTCTTCAAAATGGTAGCTTCAAAGCCATCAAGGAGCAGCAGTCTTATGTAACATAATATCATCTTGGTATGACTGCCCATCACCTTGGATTAAGATTTTCAGCATCATATATAGTATTATCTAAAGCTGACAATCCAACCAAATATATCAAATAACCTTATCTTATACCCTAGTGTTTCGTAAAGTGGTTTCCATGGAGTACCAGTTCAGCTTTATGTAAACAGAGGTCATCCACTTAAAAAGGTTTATGTCTTAGCAAGTTTGGGTAAATCAAATTACCAGTTAAAACAGTTCAATAACTAGTCTTTATAAAGCCTTTAATGTACTGTCCAACAGTGGATCCAAGTAGAAATATGGTTATGCAAGGTACATCAAAAGTTTTTCCTAGAACACCTGGATCCCAAGGAATATATACTGAAAATGTGCACAGCTTCCTATAGTAATAAGATTCGACAAACTTTCCTGACCATTAAGTTATACTTTAAAAGAAATATTATTCTTGGGTATAAATTTTTTATCAATTTTATAGTAATGGGCAGTGCATAATAAATATTTACACTATAAGAAAAATATTCACACTCTTATAATTATACAAACTTCCTTTTTAAAAGGATATAATTCAAAGTCATTAAAATGCTAGTTAAATCTAATCCTAAACTAATCATTCTTTGTCAACAACTGTAGTTTGACTTTCATATAACAAATAATAAAAAGACCCAAAGCAATAACATTGGAATTTCATTTATAAAAGTAGCTATGTTATCTTTCCTATTAATAGAAAAGTCAAAGAAGCTATGAAAACCACATGATAGTATTACTTTTGAAGAGACAAAATACATTTGAAGATTTCTACTTGAAAAATTCTTGCTTAGAGTCAATGTACTTTAAAATGAGAAGAGTGCTTTTTAAAACTTGACTGTCATGGTCTTTTACGTGTAAACGCAAATCCTGTATTTGTGATTTACTTTGGAGTATTCTTCTCTAAGGATGGTCCTTCCTGCTGCAGAGAATGGGTTAGTCAGCACTTAATCTATGAGGAAGCAAACACATTCAGACAGTCTACAGGCTAACTTAATTTGGTTTATAATCTGCTCTGTTTCTTTTAAGACTAATAGCTGAATAATGTCAGGATATGTGCCCCATTTACTCTTTTTTTTTTTTTTGATAGAAAGTATTTTATTTTACAGTGGTTTCTGATTAATTTAGAG